>LOJH01001426.1:32529-46232 GCA_001685095.1 Ellobius talpinus
TGCATTAATTAACCCTTTAGTCCCTATTTGAATTTGGGTTTATTTAACCTCTCTGTACCTCCTGCACTTGTGTGGGAAATGGGTAAAATTTTGAGACCTATTTAAAATGTTGTTATGTAAATTTAATGAGTTAATATGCACAAAACATTGAGAATCCAATTGTGTGTGTGTATGTTCTCGAGTGCACTGCACAAAATAACTTTACTCAGAAGGAGTAAGCTAAAGACTTCACAGCTTACAGTATAAAGAACACTTGAGAAACTATAAATCAAATGGGTATTTAATTCAAATTTCCACCCAGTAAAACATCTGTTCCCTTCCAAATCAACATTAAAATGCAATAACCCTTACTAGCCATCAGCAATTTATTCATGAAGACCATGTTCTGCATTTCTTAGTACATGACTGCTAGCTACATGTCTTCCAAGTTTTTGGATTGTAATTGCAAATATCACAAGAGCCAGGGCAATTACACTGTTTTCTGCGAATTGCCTCTTCCATGCAATGCCTCCTGAAACCATTTGCTAAAACAGGTAACAATCCTATCACATAATTGAGTAAAGCCCAAGACACCCATGTCTGTTGTTTAATGCTAATTTCTTTGAGCTTCCTGCGAGGAATTGCTATTGATTTCTTTCATTAGAAAACTATTGACCCTTCTCCAGTGGAGCATCCTGAGAAGAAATTTTCTAAATATGCCCATATTTCATTTTTGAATATCAAGGTGCAATAGGCATGCTGAAGGATATGGCTTATTTAATACAAAATTAAAATTTTATAGGCTACATTACCTAAAGTATATTGCTTAATACATTGAGAAGAACAGCTGCTTTCTAAGGGTTTGGCATCCGTGTATTTGAGACCTAAATTAGGTAAACCCACTGACACACATGCGGAAATACAGGTTACAGTGATATTTTCCTTCTATTTTATCCTCCCTACCTCCAACAATCAGGTAAGCAATTTTTAAACAGGCAAGAGCTATTGTACTGGGTGTTGATAATTGCAAAGGGATTTCTTTTTTTCCCTTCAACTTCTCCTCATTCTTTCCCTCTCCTCCATCACTCCCTTCTATCCCCTCATTGGGTCTTTTTACTTAGCTCAAAGCATCCATGATCCTCTTGCCTCAACCTCCCAAATGCTGAGATTACAAATCTGTGCCACCACATTCAGCTTCAGTAATTTCATACCACCCCCTTTTTTCCTTCCTCATTCTGTAAAACTGAGGAACAGGAAAAACAAAAACAAGCAAGTGAACAAACAAAAAATCTAAGATGAAACAAAGAACATTTCATAGGATAACATCCACATTTTCAGTTTTCATCTTATTTGGGTACTACAACACTGTTGTTTTGTTTCTAAATCAATACTTGTTCCACATTCAAAGTTATATTTAATTCATTCATATTATAAATAAATAAAGCACCAACTATGGTGGTTTGTGAGCATAGAGATTTTTTGTGCTGTACTTTGAATAAAGAAGTTTGAAATTATTCTATAATGATCAGGGGGATAGATATGAAACAGAAGAGTACTCCCTGGGTTTCTGAAAATCCATTATAAGAAGTGGCTCCAGATGCCAGACCCAGGCAGCAGATTCTACCAGCCCATCTTCCACAAAGGATTAGGTCAGAGCTGTTTGTTACATGATCACATATACTTCAAATTCAGTTGTTTCCTTAGTGTAAAACCACAGTGATTTCTCATCTCTCCTTGGCCACCTTTCACTGCTATTTCTAACAACCATAGGGGATTCTTAGAAACCTATGTAAACACATGCCATCTGACACCATGGAATGCTTTGGGCTTCTTTACCAGGATTTGACATTGTCTTCCCATACCCTTTCCCATCATTCTCACTTAGGTTTGCTGACTGTACTAGGGACCCTTCTCATGCCCTCCAAAGCATCTATGTGTGAGTTGGTATACATCCACCCATCTAGGTCCCCTCCCAACTGTCACTTGTCTAAAGAATTCCTCCCTTCCTGACAGTTGTCTTGGTATTATTTTTCTATTTCTCTTTGTGGCCTTTATTTTTGCCTAACTTTATTTATTTGTTAATAAAATTTTTTTTTATCTTGTTTGGATAAGAACAGAGGGTAGAAACTGGCTAGGTAGTTTTAGGGTAAAAGAGCCCCAAATTAAGTTTCTATTTTTGTTTTGACTTTCCAAAAAGCTATAAATATCCTTAGGCCTGTTGGCAGCCTACTTCTTGACAGAGACCTGAGCTACCAGGAGTATTTAAACCAAAATATGTTTTATTCTGCTCTGGCCAGAGGCAAGAAAGAAGGAGGGTCTGGATTCCTATCCCTTTTATCCCAAAAGGAGCAGAGCTCTTCTGCAAACCCTTCTCAGAAAGTGACTGCAATTGTGAGGCAACTGGATACCTGGAATGGGGAAAGATGGAGTCCCTCAATGGTACCCCAGTTCTGGAAGGTACCATGCGACACAGAACTCTGCAGTATTTCTTTAGCTTAAGTTCCCTACAATAAAATATTTCCTTCTAAAGCTCACACTCTCTGGTCAGTGAACATTATTCTTCACCTTCATTAGACAAGAATCAGAAAGCTACTAGCTTAGGAAGAATTTGTCAGCTTCTGAGTTTATGGGAGTTAATCAGAGCTAAGTTCACCTGGAATTGACAAAGGATCTATTACTCACTAAGACATCCCAATGTTCCTGCATCATTTCCTCCTCTCATGTCTTTAAAGTTTGTCTTCACCATTTTAAAACATCAGTACTTATATAGTGACTGGCATGAGACTCTATTCAACAAGCAGATACTGAAAAAATAAATTGTCTCTATTTGTCTAAACAGCTGTTAGAATATTAAATAGAGAATGAAAGACACTTCATCAATTCACCTGGGAATTAATGAAGGTGGGGGTAAGGAAACCATATCATATTAGTTTTTTAATCAGTTATGAATGGGATGCAATTGTCTAGATGGCAGTATCTAATGCAGTCAGTGAAGATGAGACCTATGTAGATAAGCTTTAGGTGGCCTCCAGTTCTCATCATAAGAATTAGGATTGAACACTTCAATTGGATTATAAGCAAGTCATCTTCTGAATCCAGACTTGAGAAGTACTTGCTCTAATGTTAAAAAGACAAGAAGGAGTTCTCAGAACTGTAACCCTCCAAGATCAATTCTAAATGGATTTGTAAAATAATTCAAGAAGCAAACAAATGATATTGTAATTGAATAACATAAACATTCTTTAGGAAATGAGATAAAAGCATAAATGGATGCTTGCATGCCATATGGTTGAATATTTCAAGGCTACAAACAAAGCTAATAAACTGTTTGATAAAAGATTTATTATCCTGCAATCTTGGCAAATGTTCCTTACAGGGACTGCTTACAAGGGTAACTTCCAAACATCATTCTTCAGGCACTTGGAGTTGAGAAGAGATGGCCAGTTCTCTTTATATTCCCAGCTTAATGATTATGCCTGCCCACAGCTCCATGGCTATCCCAGTCCAAAGTACTTCTGCCCATCCCCCATCCTCCTGACAAACAGCTCTTTTTCTGCCCTACACTCCTTTGGATTTACTTACATAGTGTACAGTAAGATTTATCATTGGGATAACACACATCATGAAATGGTCTAACAAGGCCCAGTTAAGCAGAGATCTAAGAGTCCTGTTGTTTTACAACATAATCTGGAACAGAAAATGGGTGGAGGATGCAAAGTCAGGGTAGGATCAAAATGAGAAACTTCTAGAGCCAAAGACCCAGGGCAGCCAGTCATCCAGCTTAGTTCTCAGTGTAGCACAATGTGATAATCAAATTCCTTCACAGGAAGAGACAAAGCAAAGAAGCTATGGAAATCAAATGCAATTGATTACATAAAATGTAAGCAAAGATATTAAAATATATTACTACTTTGCAATAAGTTAAAAAATCTTGTGGTTGTTAAATTAGAATAATACAGTTTGTTGTACTAAATATTCATTTTAAAGAAAATTACAACGAATGTGAAATAATGTAAAAAACAACATTGTAACATGTACTTAAAGTACATGGAGAGCCTAAGAAGTGGCATTTTACTAAACAAAACTTTCCTTCATCTACTTGTGGCTTGTTCTACAGTATAAACTCAATAAACATTTGTGTAACTTAAATAACAAACAGAACTAAAAATAATTAAAAAAAGACATCCAGAATATGTAAAGGTGTCCCAATTCACCATAGAAATGCATCAAATTGGTTATGAAGGGCATAATTAAAGAAAGTATATTAAAATTGAAGCATAATTAGAAATAAGAGAGCCAGTATTAACCAGTATTAAAATGCCTTCTCTAAGATTCTTGAATATCACAGAAAATATACTTTTATTGCATTCAAAATGACAAAATCAAAAGAAGGGATTATTTTCAAAGAAACACCTTTAAGAAATAGGCAAATATTTCTCCTGCAACAAATAATGAAACACAGCAAGAAAAACTGATGTGCAAAGAATCTATATCCTTAGTAAATCCTGAAACACGAAATACCACATAAGTATCTTGAGATTGAAGTATTTATTAACAATTAAAATTCTTAAAATTCTTAAAATTAATGTTATAAAGAATACGAATTACTTGTCTCAAAGTGAAAAGCAATGTTTTTGGTGGCAAAGTTCTTCAGAATGTATCTTTACGTTTAGAAAAATATAAGGATGCTCACTACTTAATACTTTGTGGAAGGTTTATCTTTTCTAAAAAATACTTTAGAAATTCAGGATATAAGCTGTAGTTGAACCCCCACACTCACACACACATTTTATATATATAATATATATATTAGTTATATATTAGATTTCTTTTAAATATTGCCCCTGGGTTATCTATTAATTAATTATATTTGTAGAGAGAACAAGGTAAGTACCTGATGTATATGTGACTATAATTAGATGCATGCAAATAGGTATGTATATGCATGTATTGTTGTCAGTTCTATAGTCTATATTGTTGAACAATAAGGTTATTCATAGTTTTTAGTCCTAAGAAATAAGTGTTTTTCTAATATTAAAAGATCAAAAGAATGTTAACTCCTTTTAAGTATTAAAACACTTTTATATTGAATGTGAATAAAGAGCTATATTTGTGGCATGCTGGTAAATCAATATTTAAGTAGGTTTCCAACAGGATCACCTGAGGACTAGCAATCAACTCAGACCTTAAGGAGTTACTTAAATTTATATTATTTTTGTTTCTAACTTACTTGAGAACCTCCTAAAATTTTGAAGTGATTCTGTAAAGTGTTTTGTTATGACCATAAATGGCTTATAAGTATATCAACTTTTGACAGAGGTTCAGTTTCCCCTCTACATATTTTTCTCTCGATTGAGTCTTCAATGTTAACATAGCATAATTTTCACCATTATTATTCATAATGTAGTCCATATCCACTCCACATTAACAGAAATCCACACAATTCAAGTTTGAATCAAAGGTGGAGACAAAAGAGGAAAATATGGGTATCAAATGAAAATTAAAAAAAACAAGAAAAACCAAGTTTCTTCTTACTGTTGATGACAACCATGCGTCCCTCTAGAGCCCAGTGACAACTGTCCTTGCCTTGACCATGAAGTACTAACATCATTCAAGACTTGTAGGCATAAACTCTGAAGAATTATTTAACTTTTAACACCACAGGTATAAGCTAATCACTATTTGGTAATACTCAGGGAGCATAATGAGGGACTTGATTATATGTAGATTGTAATAACACTGAGGGAAAATAAAATCAAACAATGACAAAGAGCAGGTAGGCAGGCTTATTTGATGGAGGAGGTTTTATTTAATATTATTTTAAAAACACACTTTTCAATTTTCTGCGTTATAATGAACTACAGCCAATTACTTTCCCTCAGCTCTGATAAAAAGAGCTGTCCAACTGTTCAACATTTGCTTTACTAATTGAATGATCAATTATTCAAATAAATAACTCTCCTATCAAGCTCCTGGAAAACCTTGATGTGTTTTCTAGCCATGGCTACAGCAGAGTATAAAGCAAGAGAGACTAAACCCAGATAGAATTCTGAAACCTTTACAGAAAATGCCTCTAATTGGGAGAAGATTTTATAGCAACTGGAAATGCTCTGGCATCCCCATGCCTTCTGATCTTTCTCAGAGACAGCTAATCTCACCTTCTCATAGTCTCTTTTGCTGATTAATTCATTGGCAAGTGTTCACTGTGTTCCTTAAGAACACGTATTTTGTTAGGTAATGGGTTCTAATGATGAGTCTAAATGCACTCGTTCCTTGCTAGCAAACACAAACCTCTCCTAAGTTATCTCAGACCCAAGAGGACTTTGTGTGGAATGGGGGGTGAGGTGGCCGGGGAATTCTCAGCTGACAGATGGCATATATGTTCTGTATTCACACCCTACATTTAGATGGATTAATAGTAACTGAAGATCACACTCTGTTCTTTTAAAGACAAAAAATAAGACTGACTGCAATGCATAAGCGGATACTAGCCATAGTGTTTGTAGGTAATATTCAGAAGGACTTTTCAGCAGTAAATGACTTGCTTTGATTGCACAAATGCATATGCCTCTAAGCAATTAGAGTGTACACTGCTGAGAGAAAGCTCCTTATAGATCCCCTTCCAGGAATTATTTTCCCACACAGGGTCAGGATGGAAATGTTTAAAATGACTTTCCTTCATGCCTTACCCTAGACAGCACCCTATATTCTTTGTATTCCTTTTATCTATTAATGCAAAAGAGTCTTAGTTAATAGACATTGAAAACGTGGGAATTTATATAGAGACTGCCATAGTTTTCTTTGGCAGATCATATTCTCCCTACCAACAAATACGCTTTAAACAATTTGGATTAATTTGCATTGAATCATAACTAAATTGAAAGCATAACTGATTTTCAAAGTAGGGACTAAAAATTAGATTCTCAGATATGTTATGATCTATTAATGGGAATACATTTGCTAAACTGGGCAGAATTATATCTCAAATCTGATTAAAGTACTGATGAAAGCCTGGATAACCAGAGCTATTTCTGTAACATCCTAAGGCTATTTTAGCTGATGGTCATTTCAGAAGTCAAAATGAGTCAAACATTTTGCATTTCAAAACTAATGTGGCTTATAGAAGACATACTTTGTAAGGGTGCATCATGGCAAGGTTAATGAATTACTGCTAAACTACATATATTGAATGACTGGGGACTAAGTTAGAGTACCTTCCAATTATTTGACATATCATATATCAACAATTGATATTTTTGAATGAATAACTGCTGGCAGTTTTAAAAAGTTCACACTGCATTCAGTCATTCTTTCATAGTTAATGTGAGGGCAGAACAATCATGTCATTTTAAAATTTTGTTAAAATCAGAAAAAAATATCAGTTTTTAAAAGTTGACATTGTGGGGCTGGAGAGATGGCTTAGTGGTTAAAAGCAATGGCTGCTCTTCCAGAGGAGCCAGGTTCTATTACCGGCACCCACAAGGCAGCTCACAACTGTCTGTAAATTCCGTTCCAGGGTTTCTGACTCACACAGATACACATGCAAGAAAAACTCCAATGTACAGAAAATTAAAAATAAATGAACTAAAAAAAAGACACTGCAGTTTATTGATGATCTAAACCATAATGGTTTAGGGCTATTTAAGGTTTCTTCAGACTAGTTGACATATTACATTGGGTGACCTGAACCAGAGAAATAGTTGAGCTGCCTTTAGAAAGCTTGGAAACTTCAACCAGTAGGTACTAGTATCAATATTTCAGCCAGAGTGTACTAGTATTAATATTTTCTTTGAAGACTTAGGTAGAACAATCATTAGGCTCTTGTTTTAAATAGCATGAACATATTAACTCTTTTGTAGTGAGGAGCTAACTATACATTCTGAGGATTTTACTTGTTCTGATACATGTAATTTAAAGATTTTTGGTGTAAGAGGGAAGGATAACAGAGGCAGTGAGTAGACAGACAATAAAGCAATAGCTGATCAATAATAAATAGGATACTAACCCCAGAGACTCTGTGCATCCAAGTTCATTTAAGTCTCAATGTACTTTAAATTTCAAATCATATCTCACAAAACAAGTGATAGGATTACACTCCTAAATCCATAAGCATTGATTTTTGTCTCAGTCACAGATGCATGCTGTGCACTATTGGGGAATTTGCTAAAATGGGTTTTGAGCATTCAGTGACAATAGTGGAGCAGTCACTATTTTTATAAACCTGCTAAAGTCTCTGATAAGCAATTATCTAAGTTTTAGAAAACATTAAGTTACTCACAAACGTCTCTGAGCGTACTCATGAAGTCTTCTCATGTCTACCGTTTTCTCCCCACTATTACAGAGGCCTCCATTCCCCACGGGGAAGATCCTGCTCTCTAAAAATCACAGCACACATGTGTGAGCTTTCAAATTGGTTTTAGGAAATATCCCCAGGGGACACTGGAAAGCTTGCCTTCCAGTTAGAGAAAGGAGCTTTGCTCAAATGGGCTATTATTTTCACTGACAGATTGACCCTGTTCCTTGTGGAATTTTGGGTTTCTTGTCACATGATTCAGTTCCATAGGGCTATAGATCCAAACACAACAGTCAACAGAATGATAAGGAATTGTTACTTCTGAGGCAAAATAAGGAGTTTCAGAGAGCAGAGGACCCAAGATAGGGAGGTGACATGCCAGGCACAGTCCTTTGTTAACCACCTCTACAGAGTTGTCAGTGGGTCTGCAGATGTGATAAGAGTCATCAATCCTCACTGAGAGCCACATGACTCACGATGTAAGATGATGGCTATTATCAAAGCATTAGCTTCACTTCTCAGCTTCTCCTTCTGTACAAGCTCTGGTCCTTCAAGGTTCCTGCTTTGAAAATTTGCTTTGCTTTTTCCTTTCCCTTTATGTGCTCTAGGCTAAGTAATCTCTATTTTGCCCATTTTGTTGAAAATAATCGTATTTTGGCATATGTTCTCAGGATTTAGTTTTAGTTGTTCCGTTATATATACATATATATACATACATATGTATATATAACATTTATATACCTGTTTTGTGTGTGTGTGTGTGTATGTGTGTGTGTGTGTGTGTACCATTACACATGTGTGGAAGGCAGAGGACAATTTATAAGAGTAAATCTCTTCTCTCCACATGTAGTTTCTAGGAGCAAATTTAGACTGTAAGACTTGATGGCAAGGGGCTTTACCCACTGACCTGTTTCATAGACCTTCATAGTTATTTATTGAATTTAAAATATTCCTTGAAATCATTGTCTAAAATACAATAGAATATTTAAATTTATTTTGAAAAGGCAATCAAGTCAGTCTATAATTTATGTCTTATTAACATGGTCAAATTGCAAGAGATTAAGTAATATATTGTTAAAAACCCTTTAGTATACTTATATAACATTATATGTTATTTTTCATTGTATCTAATGAACTTAAGTGGATATTTTAAACACAAAATTCCCTGACAACTAATTTCATTTTTTTCTGAATGCCTAATGTTCATATCTTTTCCCATATATGTGACAAAACTTTTGTGACCTTTTAAGTAAAAAAAGCCAATAAAATGAAAGAAATAGTCAATGTTAATTTCTAAGTTTAAGTCATTAACTTCAGGTTTGCATGTAACTGAAAACATTGAGCTTACTTAACTGACTTGACTTCTTATAATCTTAGCCAAGGAGTATATGACAAAACATGCGTGTGTATAAAGGACAGCTGGTTAGTGACAGAAAACCACTATATGAGAACAGTTGGGTGTTCAAAGCATCTACCCTTAAGGACAGGCACCCAGATGAAGCTAAGTAGTAACTGTTAATTTATCTTAGATGTCCATGTATTTGTCCATATGTCACAAGCAGCATGGTGTGAGCACTTGACAAACAGTTCTTTTACCAGGACCACTTTTTTCTGACTTTCAGAACACACACATATTTTATATGACCTGAAGCTTAATACATTTAAAATTCTTCATTAAGAAGAATTCAAAGTTACATATAAATAAAAATATGATTTAGATATATTGAATGTTTTATTTAGAATGAGCAAATATATCATAAATGAAAAATCTGCATATTGACAGATGCCACCAATTTTAGGAAAGTAAATTGTTTCATCTTAACCCCTTGGCATCCTTCCATAATATACTTTTCCCTTAACTTGTTACTTATGCTTCACTAGTCTTCCAAGCATGCACAAACTTTAATATTTAGTATGAATCGATCTGACTTACCACACTTCTGAGCTACAAACATAATTTGTCATTTAAACTTGCAGACTATTGTCTTTCCGGTCTTTGACATATTTTCCAGTGTTGTTCCTCTTTGGGTGATCCCCTTTAATCACTGATATTTGGTTCTACTCCTGTTGCCAGCCAATATGCTCTGGGTATTAGGCATTCTCTGCTAGTCACCTTTCTTAGTTTCATGGCCTACTGGCGTAGCATGTATGATGACAGGAATGGGACCACTGAGTGTTCATATTTCTGGCTCTTCATCACAGTTAGTTATAAAGTACAGTGGGGATCTCTCTCTCTCTCTCTCTCTCTCTCTCTCTCTTTCTCACTCTCTACCCATCCATGCTTGCACCCCACACATAAAAGAAAACTAAGTAAAGAATTTTCAGAACAGCTTCTCATTAGGGGTTAAATTTTTTTTAATAATGTTCCTTCCATACTTTCTCATCACTGCAAACATGTAGTAATAGAAATCACTGTAAAAAAACTTAGAAATTCATATTCCAAGAGTGTTCTTCCAATTTAGGAACTGAAAATATCTTTATTGATTTCCAGATCTTTTTACCTTTCAAGCACATCCTACCTGGAAACATCATGTTTATTTCATCCTAAGGTCTTTCTCCTTCTCATCAAAACCATGGACATCATCTTGCATGTTTTGATTACTTCTATTTTGCATGAGAGAAAATTTAGAACTCTCTGGTGTAACTTTATGTATATCAATCATCTGTGAGCAGTTCTAATCAAGCTTATGAATCTATTCGCAGTACATTCACACCTGCCTTGATGTTACGGTGATCTACCACCTCATTTGTGTAAGTTCGTAGTATAGGACCCTCGCACAGGGTAACGTACTACCTATACACCCCTTGGCAATAGGATAAATAGCTTTGCCATGTTTTAAAGTCTAAATTGATTTCCTTTTTAGCCACTGCTTTATCAATGCCTGGCTGAATGTGAAGGCAGAGGGAGCAACTTCCTCAGGGTGCCCTGCTTCTGATGGGTTAGCTGTCAAATGCACCATTGTCCAAATTACACTGCAACTGTAGAATTCCTGCTAAGAAACAATTTACTGCAGCATTGGGCTATCAATCTTTTGGGCTGTATTAGTTTGGGGGTATCAAAATCTGATTAACTTACTGCAGATACACAGCAGTTCCTACTGTTGCTTTCCCTTGATTGCCATTCACCACACAGTTAGCAGAATCCAATAACAGAGGCCCTGTACAAAAGCATATCTGGGAGAAATGGTGCACAACACTGCCTAGATGGATGTATGATCACACCCAAGTCTGCAAACAATGAAGGAAAAGAGAGGAAGAAATTAAATTATCAATATTTAATCATATTTTACTTCTTCCAACAAAGGTCATGTCATATATACACATACATACATACATACACACATATATACATACACACATATGATTTTAGTCAGCTATTATATTAAAAGTAGTCGGTCACCTGTTACAAAAAACCCTCTAAAATACATGTACATGGGTTCAATTTAATGCTTCTATACATACAACAATGTAATGATGGAGAGATGAATCAGCATTTAAGAGCACACACTGCTCTTCCTGGGAGCTAGGGTTCATTTCCCAACACCTGCATAGGGCAGCTCACAACCACCTGTAAATTTAGCTCCAGGGAATCTGACCCCCTGATCTATAAGAACCCCTTCACAAACATGTAAACACTCATTCAATCCTCCACCTTGCCTCCCATAATTAAGAATTCTAAAAGTGAATACTGTAAAATGCCACAATATGGTGAACTAAAGAAATCTCTTATAATAATTTGTCTTATTCTTCATGAAACCTCTTCCCATAAAAAGCATTCTTGAGTTTTGAATTTTGCATGTTAGAACTAATTATCACTGTAATGAATCTATACAACAACATAACAACGCATCTGCTATCTACCTGTACATTGATATAAATACACAAGATAGTAAGTCAAAGAGACTTCTGTGGTAAGGCAATGCCAGGCTATTTACCCCTCATCCAGTGCGAGGCAATCAAATGCTGAGCTTCATTTAATAATCACACTCAAGACAGGACTGAGTATCAGATTTATTATTGTATTCATCGTATTATTGATGCCTCTGTTTGACAATTTAATTGAAGCACAATAATGTTTTAGTATAAATGTCCCATTTCTATTTAGTGGAGAAACGAGTTTCTCATTACACCAGCTAATAGCCTTGCATGACACCTTTCCCTCTGAAATTTCAGTAAGGCCCTTTGCTTTCTGTTTCAACCAGGATTCTCTAATGTCTTTCATTTAAAAAGAAAGAAAACATGATCTCAAAGTTTTATTTCTTCAGTCCATTAAATTTTTTTTGTAAATAGCATCTAACTTTCATCATAAATGAACATTTATTAAATCAGTATGAGTAAAATATAATCCTACATATCCCATTATAAGAAATATATATAAACATACATATTTTATATGCACATGTATATTTAAATAAGATTTATATAAAAGTTTGCCAAAGAGTATCATTAAGCAGGCAATTAAGAGGACTAAACATTGTTCTAACATTAAGCCTATCTCTACCTGCTTCTTAAACTCTAATTCATTTGAGGAATATTTTCATAGTAATGATTACTGGTAGGTGCTGTACTTGGTCTTGCTAAGACAAAGTTATAGTATCACAGGAAGAAATTAAAATGATTAAAAATACAAGAATAATGTACAAAGTATTAAGCAAAAGGAACTGATAGGACTACAGGGGAGAGGTAGAGAAGATAATGTTTAAACAGGTTCGTCAAGCATTTCCTGCTTAGGCAGGAGTCCATGCGAAGGGAATGCTGTACACTTGTAATGTTGTAGAGCAAACATGGTGTGAATAAGTGTAGGTAATGGGTGGAGAGTTGGTGTGAACGCTTGGAAGGCCCCATATTGTTAAATTATTAAACCCTGTGCTGGGGTGAACTTCCTCCATCTGAGTTGCTGGTCACGAAGGGGCATTGAGACATCCAGACATTCAGATTGCTTCCGTTGCTCTTGGATGCCCACTAGAACTGGATGCTAGGATTCCATTACAAAAGACAGCACATGTTTTGTTTCCAAGACACAAATATTGAGCTAGAACTAGACCAAAAACTTCTTTTCTTTTTTTAATTGATTTTATTGAGCTCTACATTTTTCTCTCCTCCCCTCCATCCCTCTCCTCCCCTTCTACTTTCTCCCAAGGTCCCCATGCTCCCAATTTCCTCAGGAGATCTTGACTTTTTCTACATCCCACGTAGATTAGATCCATGTATGTCTCTCTTAGGGTCCTCATTGTTGTCTAGGTTCTCTGGGTTTGTGAATTATAGACTGGTTTTCTTTGCTTTATGTCTACAAACCAGTTATGAATGAATACATATTATGTTTGTCTTTTTGGGTCTGAGTTACCTCACTCCATATGATGTTTTCTAGATCGGAGTCACTCTAACCAAACAAGTGGAAGACCTGTATGACAAGAACTTTAAATCTTTGAAG
>LOJH01001427.1:3985-46713 GCA_001685095.1 Ellobius talpinus
AGTTGCCCTAGCTGTACAGAATTGTTATCCACTCATTCAAAAGGTGAGATAAAAGTTCTTTAGATAATTCCCTATTTAAATTAACTATCACACTTCTATGAACACATAGGTGTATATAGAGATGAAAAATGAATAAACAAATATTAGCTGACAAACATTGAGTGGACACTCTGGACCAAATACTGTTCATTCTAAAATTTCCATTCATTCATTCTTTCCTTTTCATTTTTAACAGTCTCATGTAGTACAGGCTGGCCTTGAACAACTACTTAGCCAGGAATGGTCTTGAACATCTGGTCTTTTTGTTCAATCCTTTTAGTTCCTGGGCTTGGCAAAAGATTCTACTAAGTGCTGAGATTGTAAGTGTGTGCCAACACATACCTGGTTTATGTAGTGCTGGTGACTGAACCCACATTTTTGCACATGCTAGATGGGCACTTTATGTTTTGAACCCATTAATATTATTTTTTAAGGAAAAAGACACAAAGTTGGGTAGGTAAGGAAGGCATAGTAGGAAGGATCTGGGGGTTATTATGACCAGAATACAGTGTATAATGTTCTCAAAGAACCAATAAAAATTTATAGAAATATATATATGGTTCAATTTTCCTTTCTTTTTGAGGCTGAGTGTTATTATTCCATTTCCCAGACAAGGAAACCGAGGAACAGAGCTATAGGGAGACTTGATCAGAATGATACAGTTAGCAGTTACTGAAGCACTGCTTTGAATTCTGCCACCATAGCTGGGGGGATTAGCACTATTTATTCTGTGTGTACAGCAATAAGCCTCCTTCAAACAGACTAGATTTTGAGCACTCAGATATCCTACCCAGGTATGAACAACAAATTAACATATGCATATGAAAAATAATCTTAGTTTGTTTACTTTCATCACAAAGAAAGCTAGATTAGGCAAAATATTTATACAGCATAACTTCCCTAGGGACCAGCTATTAATTATCTTTTAAAATATTAATAGTAAATGGCATGGTATTTCTAGTTAATCCTGAAAATCACCTGGTCCTGTCCTTCCTTGGATCCTCCACGAAGAGGTTGGCATGCTGTGCTGGAGTAGGCGAGCTGCCTACATTTAGAATGGCATAAGTAGCTGGCATGGTTAGTGAGAAACTAGAGTGTGTTTTTCCTGAATTGTCTAGGAAACTGCTCCAGTTCCTCATCTCCCTTTGGCAGATGACCCGCTGACCAAACCCCCATTAGACACCTTTCTCATATGTCACCTACTTCCACATCATATCCCAGGGCCACGACGTTCATTACAAGGGCTGGTTTTTACTGCTGCGCACTGCTCATTATGAATGACCTGTGTGTGTGCATTTACATCAGCAGTGAAATGACAAAAGGCAAAGTAGCAGAATTGGCTCCTTTCCCAGGGAGCTTTTGCAAATTCCTCGTGTGGCTTATAAACCCTTATCAACTCAACATCAGGGAAATACTCATAATCTCTGGTTTGTGTGAGCCATTTTAGTTTATTCTAGCAACGTTGCATCCTTCTAAGTCTTTTTGATCTGCTTCGGAAGACCGGCAGATGTGGCCCTTCCTCTGAACTCATTCTGTAGCACTGACAATGGTTCTATGGTGCAGACTGCTGAGGGACTTTGGGGAAACGCTGATTCGGACACAGTTGTCTGGACATCAAGGGGCTCTGACTGTCTTAACAGACATGAAAGCCAACAGTGTTATCAAGCGTATACTGTCCGATTTTTGCAGCACTGGTTGCTCTCTTGATTCCATTGTTTGTTCTTTCTCCAAGACCCTTCACTGTCCTAGCAGAAGGGACAGCAGTCTCTTGAGTTCTTCCAAAATGTCTACCAGAAGTCTACCCAGATCAACAATGTAGCAATTTGAGTTTGGCAGGAATAATTTGCCTGTACCTAGAGTGTGAGGGTCTCTACTTAACTGTGTTATATTGGCTATTAAACATTAATCTGAACTTCTAGAGAATGAATAGAAGAGGTTTTTGAAAGTGAAGACTTTCCTAAAACCATTTCAAGTCCGGAGGAGATTGCTCAAATGACCACAAATGCTGGTGTGGTGAGGCAGAGGAGTAAGACAAGAGGAGGTGCTGAGGCCTGGGGTACACTGGAGAACTTACATAGTTCTAAAGGCTACTTACTGTTGCTGCAGAGGTAACCCAGACCCAGAAAAAAATACCATATGTACTCACTCTAAGTGGCTTTTAGACATAAAGCAAAGAAAAACCAGCCTACAATTCACACTCCCAGAGAACCTAGACACCAAGAAGGATTCTAAAAGAGACATACATGGGTCTAATCTACATGGGAAGTAGAAAAAGACAAGATCTCCTGAGTAAATTGGGAGCATGGGGACCATGGGAGAGGATAAAAGGGGAGGGAAGAGAAAGGGAGGGGAGTGGAGAAAAATATATAGCTCAATAAAAACAATTTAAAAAATCCCCAAATTTAGATAGCTATTGCTTATTTCAGGACAAAACTTACACATTGGATGATAGGACTGTGTATGCAAAACTGCCTTGTCAAACTTGCTATTTTAAAATACAAGTGTCTAAAAACATACTTTGGTGAGTTCTCAGATTTAAATTTTAACAATGAATTAAACATCTACACATATTCTATAAGCCATACAAACATACTGTAGGACCCAAGCATTCCCAAAGGTTTAAGGTTTCAGGCATCCACCTTGAATTGTCCCCACTCCAACTGAGCTTACCTACAGTCCAACAACTCTTGTATATTCTGGATATATGAATAGCCCCCAGCTGGATCTAGTCCAGAGCTGGCCATTAACATCTTGCACGAGGAAATTGATTTATAGCTTTCAATGCACGGTTAATAGGTATTATCTTATTTGATTTTCATACTCATTAATCAGTGTGCTTTTATGATTGGATGTAAAACAACATTACTTGTTTGATTATCATAGTATATGTATATAAGAACATTATATATACATATATATATTTTTTTTTCTAAAGATCAACCAACTATATAGCCTTTTCATTGACTAAGACCAGATGATTCAAAAAGAGATTTTTGGAGCTAAAATAATTTCTGAGTCAAAAATTAAAGGAGAGAAAAAAGGGCTATGGTATAATATGACATATGAAGAACTTATTATAAACAGATGCTAATATTTAATGGTTGTATCACTGTTGAGTTTGATAAAAGCAGTCCTATCTCAAAACTCTTACCCCTTCCAGGTATTTCTAGAGAAGAAAGGCCAACCCAACTATCCAACCCCAACTTTGCCTTTTTAGTGGTGTGTAGTCGGAGGCTGCTCATTTGTTCCCAGCTGCCCAGAACGGAAATAACCACACAGAAACTATATTATTGGCAATAGCATTTGGCCAGTAGCTTAAGCATATTTTTAACTAGTTCTTATACCTTAAACTAATCCATCTCCACTAATCTGTGCATCACCATGAGGTCTTGGCTTACTGGCAAAGTTCTGACCAGCTCCGGTGGAGGTGTCTGTCTCCCCTAGCAACTATTAACTGCCTGTAGATCTTTAGGAAGGGTTGGGGCTCATGAGAACCTCCTTCTTCCTTGAGAGGGTGTGGATGTCTTCTGTAGGCAATCACAGTTGAATTTTTATATACAACATATGACACGTGATCCTTTGTGTGTACCCTCTTAATCTGAGTGCAATATTTCTGAGGGTTACTCAAACCATGTTGTAGCAACTATCAGTGTTTCTTTACTGGTGCTGTGAATATTTGTTGTGGCTAATGAGCTCCAAGTACAAACTGATAATGAATTTTTATTTTTATTAATAATATAAAAGGCATTACATTCATCTCGTGATTTTTCTTCTATCATAATATTCTATGATGCCAGGAGAATGTTTATTACTCTCATTTTAATGCAAACCACACTACTGATTTGGAAACTTTAACTTGTTCCTCTTTCTTTTATCCTTTTAATTTTTATGTAATTCTTCCCCCCCCAATCTTTCTTCCTTCTCCCTAGCCAGGTTGTTTCCACCATCCTGCTGAGGCTCCTGCTTTGTAGGCTAAGCATGCACTCCCCTGGAACACTGAGATCAACCTGGTTGGCACCAGGGAACCTTCTTCCTTCAAGTCAACAGGCAATAAGGAAGGGTCCCTTCTTTGAACTCCTTCAGTTCAGTACAGAGTTCAGCCTTATCTCTGGGAATTCGACTTTATCCCTGCAGTGTCTCTACGGTGATTAGGAGCAACAGGGACCAGGTCTTAGTTTTCTTATCTTTCACACACTCCCACCTACCACATAGCAAACTCAATAAATGTGTTCTAGATGAATTTCAGTTGTTGAGGCCGATAGAGGGATATGTCAAACTGCAGCACCTTGGTGCATCCACACTCCGCGGGGCCTCTTTCTGAAGTTACTTAGATTAAATCTCCTAGAAGACAGCTACCTGTCTTCTTACTGAAAGTTCATTAACCAACGGAAAATAAACTCATGCCCATAACATTGTTCTTCCCAGACCATCCCCCTGAAAATCTTTTATTATTCTTAAATTGCCTTCATCCTTCATTTCCTCCTTTCCTGTAGAGGCTCATGAATTTTCTCTTCCTATGATGCCTCCACATAAATATGCTTCCTCTTTTGTGATCTAATAACAGTCTATTTTAGTAGCTTTACTCCTTCAAACTACATAGGAAGAGGAAATAATCCTCTTACCCTTGTGTGTTAGCTATGTTTCTCGCTACTATGGTAATACCTGGCGACAGCAACTGAAGCAAGGAAGGATTCACTTCATCCCATAGTTCTGAAGTCTACAAAGGCAGGGCAACCGTGGTGATAGAACAAGGAGGATGGACATTTGACATCCGTAATCCAGAGGCAGAGAGCTGTGAACGCTTGTGCTCAGGTAGCCCCCTCGTTCTCTGTGTTCCATAACCACAGTGATGAACGCCCGTGCTCAGGTAGCCACCTTGGTCTGTGTGTTCCGCAACCACAGTCCACAGCATGGCACCACTCACATTCGAGTGGGACTCCCACCTCAGTGAGCCTCATCTAGATGTCCTTTCACAGATCTGCTTAGAGGTTTGTCTTCTACCCAGTACTAGATCCTCTCAAGCTGTCAATCATTATTAACCCTCACATCTTTGTGGACCTGTTTGGGTATTTCATAAAGTGGCGGCAAAATAGCAAAGTTCCTCAGAATCCCGAGGAAGCTGGATTAGAAAGAGAGCCTATGTTAATTCCAGGGAGGTGACATAGACTCGAGAGAAACTCTGTAAGATACACAAGATGTGTTCAAGTTATACATGACATATTCCTTATGACTACTGCTAATGAAATCTGAATACTGATTGGCCACTGTCCTTACAAATCTCTCTGAGAGTAGGGTACTGTTTGTCAGGGCATCCTCAAAGCAAACTTGCAGTTCAGTTTCCCACGGATATGGCTGATGTGGCTTCTCTGCCCACTCGCCAAAGCTTTCATCTGATGATTGGGGGACCCTTTCAGGTGATCTGTTTTTCTCTCCCAGCCTAAGTCACATTAGCTTGTTCTGGGGGTCCGTCTCCCATGCTCAGGCACCATGTGCTTTTATTACTATTTCGAGATGTATGAGTGGCGGCGAGGCCAAGGCAGGGTGATGGGATCATGCCTCTCATTACTCTCGTTGGCTCAGCTTTGTGGCATCTGAACGGTGGCAGGGATGAGAAGCGAGCAGCCGATGCCACCTGCAATCCTCTGTCCCGGGTCCACCGCTCGGACCGCCTGCTTCCTTCTGAATTCCTTCGGCACCTGAAGCTCATTCCGTTTCCATTTTCATATTTCACTCTGGGAGCCCTATACATGGCCAGACCTGACAAGAATACATTTATAAGGATGCCAGCTACAGAGAGCCTTGAATACATTCCAGGGAAAGGTCCGTGGGGGCAACAAAGAAATCATCTCTAACTCATTTTTGGAGCACGGTAACAAGGGCATTTTCCAGGAGAGAAAAATCATATTTTATTGTTGCACTTGTAATGTTCACAGCTGTTAAGGACTTTGCCACCTCTAAATGACAATATATTATGGACAGTATTTCAGCAGCTGTAAGGGAAGGCAGAGCCCATGCTTAGGGTTGGCCTGGGCTCTTCCTGGCAGCTTCCTTGTTGCCAAACAAAACCGATTACTATCCTGATGCTAGAATTGGGAAACTGGCTTTAAACAAATGAATCAAGCTTGGTATCAGTTCAGTCTGACAAAATAATTTTTCATAATGAGAAGTGTGATGATAAAACACCATGTCACCTTGGCCAGCCTGCCTCCAGAGTGCTGGGGTAATATATTTGCCTCTGTGCTTGGATTTTCTGTGGGTGATAGGAACCTGCATTCGGTTGTCATGCTTTCTTGGCAAACACTTTCCCGCCTTGCTACCACTCCAGCCCCACAGCTAGTGTACATTTATTTGATCCCATGGAAACCATTTGGGTTATGATCTTATGTTTTTCATATTCATTTGTACAATAAAAATAGTGGGGCTGGAGGAAAGGCTTAGTGGTGAAGGACACTTGGTCTTCTTGCTGAGGACGTGGGTTGGGTACCCAGCAGTCACATGGTGGTTCACAATCATCTGTACCTCCATTTCCAGGGAATCTGACATTCTCTTTTGACCCCCATTGGCAGTGGACAACACACACTCAGGGCATGAACACACATGCAGGCAAAATGCTCATACACATGAAATAAATCTTAAAAGATTTTTTAAAAAATAATTGTGAGGCAGGTAGGTGGTTAAGAGCAAGAGTTCTATAGAAAGACTCTGACTTCACGTTCTTGCTTTATAATTCAGCAGTTCCATGACTGTGGGCGTGTTACACAGATGTTCTAGTCTTCACATCCCTCCGTAGTCAGATGGAGATAATATCATCCATCTCCCAGTGGGGATGTGAGAACGTGAAATCCTGTTCACAGTTCTCTAACACATACTCGGTGCTTCAAAGACGTGAATTGCTCTTAAAAAACAGCGGTGACTGAAGTGCCCAAGAATGATGCCTTCAGAAGCCCAAAGAGGAGGATTATGGGAAAAGACTAAAGCAGACATCTAGGGAAACACTACACCCACCAGAAAGAAGCTTGCAGTGTGGTAAATGCCTCTGAGGGTCGCTACACCAGATCTGTCCCCATTGTATAAGAATGGCATCTTTTTTTTAAAAAATACTATTTATTTTTACTTTTGTGCATTGATGTCTTGCCTACATATATGTCTGTGTGAGTGTGCTGGATCCCCTGGAACTGGAGGTAAAGACAGTTGTGAGCTGCTATGTGGGTGCTGAATTTAACCTGTATCCTCTGGGAGAGCAACCACGGTTCTTAACCTCTGCGTCATCCCTTCAGCCCACCTATCCCATCTTATTTTAAGTCTATGGTCATTATTTTTAGCAAATTGGCAACTAGACTCCTGCAACTATCCACTAAGGGAGTATTATCTAAATATTTGTTTTTTAAAGATGGGGTCTCATGTACCCCAGGTTGGCCTTAAATTCTCTATGTATCCAAGAAGTTATAATTCTCTTCCTGAGCATCGGGGTTACAGGGTTGTACCACTATGGTCCAGTGTGTGTGGTACCAGGGATCAAAATCAGAGTGTTGTACATGCCAGGCAAGCACTGTACCAAGTGAGCTCTGCCCAAGCATCTGAGAGATGGGGGAAAGGTCACCTTCAAAGAGGGCACTCAGCTAGCGCCCTCGGGAAGTTGAACTCCCCATCTAACACTTAGATTTACAGGTACCTAAGATGACCTTTGTCAGTGCAAACAAAATTATATGCAGAGAGTGTAATTCACACTATGTAAATTTCCGAGGACTTGATACATAAATCAAAATTTGCCTTGCATGCTCATAAGTCAGTTGGTCAGAATATATTCTCCATAACCGGAAAGCCAGATTTGACATTGAAAAGTTCCATTCTGGGAAAACAGATTGGAGGTGAGGGAGTGGTACCCATAGTGGCTTTCCCCTGCTTAAAATGGGCCAGTGTAAAAGGTTGATGATAGTAATTTCTCAATAAACTATTGCTAAGTTGAAGAAAAGAATAAAATAACAAAGAACAGAAAGGAGGGCAGAGGGAGGAATGAGGAGGGACGGAGGATGGGTGTGACTCTCAGCACACCTGGAGGATCTGAGCCCTGGTCACGATCGCCCTGGGGTCCCCAGACCCTGTGCCTGAACTTGCTGTCAAGGGCTTGCTTGGTGTCCTTGACCATAGACAGGGTTGCTGACCCACCCACAATTCTTTGCCTAAAGAAACAGTGCAGAAAAATTTAGAAATTGATTCTTTTTACAACTTGTGTGTGTATGTGTGTGTGTATGTGTGTGTGTGTATGTGTGTGTGTATGTACATGTGGAGCACATGTAAGGAGGTAAGAAGATAACATACAGAAGCTGGTTCTCTCCTTCTACCCTGTAGGACCTAGGGATAGCACTCAGGTCCTTGGGCTTGGTGCTATTACCTACTAAGCTATTTTGTTGTTACAAAATGCAGAAGTTTTGAAATTTTTGAATTTCTGAAAGCAGCCTGGAGCCAGGATAAACAGGACAGGGTAGAAGACTGGTATTCATTCTCCTTTCACCAGCATCACACGAGATTTTACTTCCCCATGAAACCTCTCAGTGTTTAGCTCTAATTGAAAGTCTGTCACTGTGGAAAGCCCTACATATTTACACCAGATGAGCTCTCAGCCTCGTATCTAAGGAGAAAGCTTAAACGAGTTCAGAAATGGATTTCTCATTTTTAATACCTCCATTTCCTTACATTAGATCTTATGGTATTGCCTGTCTGTCTTTAACAATCAGCTACAGGCTTGAGAGTACTTTCTCCCTCCACCCTCAGATAGAATTGCTTCTGTTACACCTCTAATCTCATCGTTCAGTCCAGGACACATTGCAGGAATGAATAATGACAGACACTGCCCTTAAGATTCTGTTGTGTCCCCTACATCCCAAAGCCCTCTTCCAAACAGACCAGGACTATGTAAACCAACTCCCAGTATTCCACATGACAAATCAAAAAACTATTGATTTCCTTTTATTGACTTTACTTTGATTTCCTTCTTCATTGTGGCATTTAAATTCTCCACATTTTGAGCCGAGTTGTGGTGGCGCATGCCTTTAATCCCAGAACTCGTGAGGCAGGGGCAGGTGGATCTTTGTGAATTCGAGTCCAGCCTGGTCTACAAGAGCTAGTTCCAGGATAGGCTTCAAAGCTACAGAGAAACCCTGTCTATAAAAAACAAACAAACAAACAAACAAACAAACAAATCTCCACATTTTAATTTCATAATCACACACAAAAGACAATGGTCTTCCCTCACCCACAGAAAATACATTCCAAGACTTCATTTGACCACCTGAAACTATGGATAGTGTTAGAGCCTATACACACTATTCCTCATCTCCTTCGTACATGGCTATGATAAAGTTTCACTTATGAATCAGACACAGGAAGAGGTTAACAATACTAACGGTGAAACAGTGATTAAAATATACACTCATAAAAGTTATAATAGTGTAGTCTCTCAAAATTCCTTAGCGTGCCATACTTGTGACGACATGATTTGGCTCCTAAAGGAAGCCCTTGATCCTTGATGGCTTCTCTTGGCCATTCTGAAACGTCATCATTCACTTCTCTTGTGAGTTGATTTACCGTAAGTACTCTAACCTGTTGCTGTCAGTCTAGTAACATGTACAGGTCTTAGGGGATCAACAGGCAGCAAGTGTAGACACGATGGATACCAAACCGAAAAGGATGGTGCGCATAAGAGGTGGGAGGGAGTGGAATGACATTTGCGTCCACTATATTCTTCAGAACAGTGTGTAACTTCAAATTTATAGAGCTGGGTACTGTGATCCATGACTACAGTCCCAGTTAAGACAGGAGGCTCTTGAACTTGATGCCAAACTGGGCTACACAGTGACACCCTGTACAGGACCAGGAGGAGTGTTTAAAAATAGCATCTTCTGGGTGCCACAAGGATGAGGAACCATGGCACTCTTAGCAGTTAAGGTTGCCTCCACAAGACCACACCAGTCAACATTCTATCATGGATGGGAAAAGGGTTCTCAAGGCCCCAATCCTAGCTGAGGAGATAACAGTGGCCACTGGCAGCTAAGGGAGGGCCAATTTTCTTCAGAGACAAGCCCTCTTATAGGTTTCCCATGGCCTCCAGTGGTCAGCCCTACACACATGTATTTATGGGCCACACTAATTTGACTCAGTAGGTTTAGCACACACACACACACACACACACAGACACAGTCCAAAGGACATGAATATGTAAGTGTTATGGGAAACACAAGAAAAGTTAGGGCAATATTCATAGTGCTCCTACATTAAATTCTCAAAAGAAGAAAACTAATATTCCATTTTGAAAACAAATAAGCATGCATTTAGGTTTTTTCTAGATTTTTCTGGATAATCTATTTATTTGCTATTTAATATTGAGAGCAAGTCTCGTGCCTTCTGGACTGGCCTCAAACTCACTAAGCAGCTAAGGAAAACCATGAGCCTCTTGCTTCTACCTCCTGAGTACTAGGATTCCAAGTGTGCGGTACCACACCCAGGTTATATGATGCTGGGCACTGAACTCAGGGCTCTGTGCATGCTAGGCAAGCACTCTACTAACTGAACTACACTCCCAGAATCCACATGGATCATTTATTCTTGACCAAAAGCTGTATGGAAGGTATAGACGTACAAAAGCTTATCTTGGGCCTTTCTTCACTTCCTTGCTTCTCCCACTGGTAATTTAGGTTCAATACAGAATCCATAGTCTTTCTTTTGTTTTAAAAAGCTTTTGAAGCTCAAAAAACAGAATCCCAACCAAACAAAACATCCCTATGTACACATATGCAAAGTTATTTTTAAAAATGTAAGTAGGATGTTACTGTATGTATGACTATTGTTTTGCACTTAATTGTAGGCTTTGGAAACATTTATGCCAAATTTGGCAACTCCATAGCTTTCTATGAGGTGCACAGACCATAGTGTATTGTGCCTTTCTTTATTGATGGCCACTGATGTTCCCATACTTTTGTTTCCAACCCTATTTTCAGGGAAAGTATGTTTGAAAATTCTTAAGCACAATCTGAAAAAAGGTATAAATAAGTTAGGGCAGTCACTAGAACTGGAATTGCTGAGTTAAAGGGCAAGCATGTTTCATATCTTAGTGGAAGTCACCTAAATTCTCTTCAAGAAGGCTATCCAAATATGCATCAGTATCCATGATCCCCAAGAACCTCTATTTCTATGTGTTCCATGTACATTCCCTGTGTCACTCCTTAGCTCAAGTATGAGTGTGTATGCATGTTAGCCATGCCTTTCTTCATCTGTGAATCTGATAATTATTATAGGATGTTCTGCCTTTTTCTTGAAAAATTGCATTTTAAATAATATAATTTCTTCTATACATTGAATGGCTTTTCCCCCTGACCTCACATTTGGTTTTATAAACACTTATGATGTTTTATTTCCTCTAATTTATAAATGTTTAATTTATAAACATTTATTTGTGTGTGTGTGTGTGTGGTGTGAAGGTGTGTGTAGATGTGTACATCTGTGCTTGAGCATGCAGAAGCCACAGGAGGGTATCCCATAATATTACTCTTCATCTTGTTCTCACAAAGCAAGGTCTGTCATTGATTCTTGAGCTAGACTGAGAGCCAGGAAGCTCCTGGAATCCTTCAGTCTCTGACCTCCTTAGTCCAGGGATTACAGCAATATGTGATGCTAAGATTAACTTTTTCTACATGGATGCTGAGACTGTGAACTAGGGTCCTTAGGTATGCAAAGTTAGTAATCTTGTTCACTGAACAATAACCTTAGCCCTGAATCAGAAAATACAAACAAAAACAAAAATGCACCTGTTCTATTATTAAAGGTAAATAAACTATGATTATCCCATTTTCCTGCCTGGAGACAGATTCTAAAGCCTGTTATGGAGGTGTTAGGTAGAAACTGGCAATTCTCACAAGGTAAGCTTACAAAATTTGGAGTCTGGGGATACCAAGGCAGGTGTACTTGAAGACAACATTTCAAAGAGGAAAGAGAAGCATAGAGAAAATTACCGAGATCTGCAAGGGCTCCCATTGAAATTGGAGCAGAGTTCCAATAAACAGTGTGAGCAAAATAATCAAGGCCAGAGAAAGGACCAGAAGCGATTCCTAGTCTAGAGCAGTGTGCATTCTGCATGGTCAGATTACATCTGGATTGTAGTTGGCTCATGAGCTGTGATCACGTTTAGGACACAAAGAATCTTCCTTCAGTAAAAAAGAAAAACCCTTTGACCCACATTTGATGATAGAACAAAGCAGAATAGGAATATGAAAATCCAGCCACCAAAAAAGGTAAAATTAAAAATATCTGGTATCTAATAATACCTGACCCAGAAATAACCCAGATGATGAAATTAGCAGAGAGAGACATGGTAACAGTTATTACAACTGAGTTACGTGTGTTCAAGAAGCCAGAGGGAGCATGGGAAATGTTGTGCAGAGAAATGGGAAATACCAGAAAGAGTCAAGTCCAAGTTTCTAAAGCTTAAAAATCAGATAAGTGGGATTAATGGCAAATTAAACATTGTAGACTCATAGAAGCAGGCGAACGTGAAGAAATTGTAACATAAAGTGTTTAGACTAAAACAAAGACAAATTGAGAGCAATGTAAGTGGTATAGTTTGGGTATCAATTCTGTGCTCTGGAATTCATGTTTATAGGCTTGGTTCAAAGATAATATGGCTATTGAGAATATTTAAACTTTGGGCTGTATATGGGCTCCAGGCATGTCAAATTATATCCTTTCCCTTGCCTTGGTAATGTTGGGAGGTGTGGAACATTTAAGAAGTGGGCTCAGGGGGGAAAGATTAGATCATCAGGGTATCACTCTTAGAAGGGGTTAAATAGGTGTTCTTATGGGACCCAAGTTGATTCCCACAAGGGTAAATTGTTGCAGAAGAGCCAGCAAGCCCTTCTTTGTTCTCTGCTTTCCTTTCTGTCCCTTTTGCATACATTCGTGACTTAAGACCATCAGTTAAAACATATCCAGCCTAGGGAACCTTTTCTGGAGGGCAAACCAATTGGACCACTCACAGTGAACTTTCATTTTCCAAAGGTAAAGACAGATTTTATAAGTATCCATTTTCTGGTGTTTTGTTATAGCAATGAAAAATGTACTAATATCATCAGTGAAACAGAAATAAGGAACCAAATACAAAAGTAATTACACACAGGAGAAGAAGAAAAAAGAAACCAAAAATATGACAAAATCTTTCCAAATTAGATAAAAAAGAAAACACTTCCTTTCATTGGTTATAGATCCCAGAGAGCAAAAATAACATAAGTTCAAAAAATTCATGAAGAAAAAAAAACTACACTGATATACATTGTAGTCAAATTGCTTAATTAGGGGTAAAAAGAAATCTTGCAATTGCCTATAGTGAAAAAGGACACAACATTTCAGGAACAAAGATATACATGCCAACTGGTGTTCCCCTGGTTTCAAGCTGCTGGAGCTTACCAGCAGACCTACAAAATATATTACAAAAACATTAAAGTTTTTCAAAAACAAATTGATAAAGACTACTAGAGAAAAATTTGTGAACTTGAGTAAGGCAAAGATATTCTAGATGGAATAAAAATCTCCCTGAAGATAATTCATTCAAAAATAAGTTGAATTTTAACCAAATTAAGAACTTTCACTCTTTGAAAAGTTCTGACAAGAGAATGAAAAGCCAAGTCTACAAACAGGAGACAGCATTTGCCAAGTTGTTAAAAACTCTCAAAAAATGAGCAATAAGTTTATAATTCAATATGAAACAGACCAAAAGAAATTTAAAAAAACATTTTACAAAAAAGATACATGCATGGAGAATAAGACCATGATAAAATGTTCACCATTATTATTAATGAGGGATATGTAAATAAAAATCACTAGAGATGTTATACATAGACATATATAGAATGCACATATCAGAATATCTGTGTTGAACTGATCAGACAGTGATGACCAGGATGTGGAGGAAAAGAAACTCTCTCATAATGCTTTTGAAAATGTATAATGGGCCAGGCGGTGTTGGCACATGCCTTGAAGCACAGCACTTGGGAGGCAGAGGCAGGCGGATCTCTGTGAGTTTGAGGTCAGTCTGGTCTACCAGAGCTAGTTCCAGGATAGGCACCCTGTCTCAAAAACCAAACCAAAACAAAACAAAACAAAAAAGAAAGAAAAGAAGAAAATGTAAAATGTTGCAATAATTCTGTGTGTTTAAAAAAATTGTCACTTTTTAAATATTAGAATATTTAGGACATGTATCCTCCTTATTCTGGGCCTAGTTATTCTCCCCAGACAAAGGAAGGCATATGTTTACATAAAAGCTTGTTGTGGGATAATTCTTTTGTACACTGTGAAGATGTTTCTCTGCTAAGGCACCTTCTGATTGGTTTAATAAAGAACTGAGCAGCCAATAGTTATGCTGGAGAGGATAGGTAGGACTTACAGGCAGAGTTAGGAACTCTGAGAAGAAGAGAGCCGGGACTCTCTAACCAGACACAGAGGAAGTGGTACATGGGGCATTAAACAGAGGTAATGAGCCATATGGCAGAATGTAGATTAATATAAATGGGTTAATTCAAGTTATAAGTGCAATTTGGGAGCAAGTCTAAGCTAAGGCCAAGCTTTCATAGTTAATAATAAGTCTCTGTGTCATTATTTGGGAGCTGGTGGTCCAAAGAAAGACCTGACTACAAAGGCTTGTATGCCTATGCTCAGAACTGTTTACTGCATAACATAAAAACTCAACAGGCAAAAAACAAATTGTGTTTTTCCTATAGAATGCACAACCACACAACAAAATAAATAAACCACTAATATATCCTTGGACGGGGGTAACTCTCAGACTGATTATAATGAGTTAAAAAAACCGAGCAAAAAATAATTCAAGAATATTCTATAAGCAGTTGTACTTATAGATTTAAAAAAATAAGTCATGTGCTCATTTCTGTGTAATTCCCAATACTGTTTTTGAAGTAATTCAATCCCATAAATTCTATAAATAACATAAATTATTATTTATAATAATTCTACAAAAATTAGCATATTTATTTTGATTATTTTTGAGATTCCTCACGTTTTTTCTGGGCTCATCTGGGTTCTCTATACCAAGATTGCAGGAGCTGGACTCAGGTGTCTCCTCGACCGCATGCCCACCTCCTAATTCAATTGGAAGAGAATCTCCATCCATGCTCTCTGAAGATGTTGATGGGCTTTTTTATTTCTTTGCTGTCAGAATCAAATTTTTAGAATTTTTGTCTCATTGTTGAATACAGTATTCTTTCTGGGACTGGATCCCAACCTCAAGTTCCTTGTTATCTAGGCCACTTGAGGGCAAATTCATTCTGCAGCGTCTGGCTTTTTGTCAGTAAAAGGATGAGAAAGAAACGGAAGGAAAGAGAAGAAGAAGAAAGAAGAGCAGAGCATATTGGCACGATGGAGTCTTATGTAGCTTAGTTACTTCTGTTGGCTGGAAGCCACAAGACCCCATATTCAAGGAGAGACTCCAGACAGTTAGGTCCACCAAGATACAGAATCTTAGTGTCACGGACCATGTAGACTTCTCTTTCCTTAGTCACATTAGTGATAACCTGTCAGTAACGTGTTCTTGGTTGTGACACACCTCATGTATCAATCAAGTCCTTTTCAAGTCTGAGTGTGTGCTGAGAGCTAATTTCTTCTCTTTGAGGCTCCTTTCTGTTTCATTGCTTTTGTTGGAATCTGGGATTGAATTACTTCAAAAACAGTATTGTGCATCCCCAGAAATGAGCACATGACTTATTTTTTTAAATCTATAAGTACAACTGCTTTTGTCCAATTTATTTAATGTGTTATTAATTTTTAATGTCTTATAATGTAGTGAATAACTAATGATGACTCATAGTTATAGTCCTCTGAGACATGCTTTTAAGTATATTTATGGATTTATGGATTTATTTGTATTTTACTTAATCAGTTTGTTGTTATCTAAATTTAGAAGTAAGTTTAGCCTATAGCTTTCTATTCATTGTACAGAATTTTGTTATGCTAGCCTTAAGGAGTAAGACAGGAAACTCTAAAATTTTATTTTTTGGGAATTATTTATACAACATGGGAATTATATGCTCTTTAAACATATGGCAGAATTTCTCTGTAAAACCAGAGACCCTGTGGCTGCCCACAGAGCAATAAAAGTTAAGGATGAAAGAGGGTTCCTTGGCTGGGCAGCTCCAGGGCTGCTTCTGTGTAGTCACCATGGCCATTGCTTGAAGGCCTTTCTCACTTTTGTATTTATTGTTCTGGACCTTGGAAAGCCCCCTGGAAATATCCATTCCACTGCTAATCCTTCCCTGTGTTTTATCTGGGCAGTGTCAAGAGTAGGTGTGTGTCTACTTTGTGACTTTCGTTGTTGCTCTGTGTTTTGATTTAAGCATCTCCTGTTCAGTGGATCTGATCTGGTCTGCTTCAGAAAAAAGTTGAAGTTTACCTAACTTTCTAGTTACCTCCTGCATTTCTTGTCTACCATAAAGATGTGTGGAAGTATTTTCCAGACTCAGCAGGGTCGGTCATTCATTGTACACATGAATTCACAGTGTCCGTCACCATACGCACAGGACCCAAACAAGATGAAGCCAGTCCAAATTCCAGCATGGGTAAGGGAGGGACTCACAAAGCCTGCCCCTAGCTGAGGATCTGTTGACAACAGATGGCTACTGGGACAGGAAGAGTCAGTTTTCCTTAGGGATGAGACTCCAATAGGCTGTTTATAATCCAGTGGGGCGGCCCGACATCCATGCACACTCTGGTAGCACTAAGTGGACTGGGATTGAAAAAGAACACATGAGGTTGGGAGGGAAGAGGGGTATAGTAAGGGTGTCAGAGGAACTGACAGGGGGTGGGGTACAATGTATTTAATCAAAGAAGATTTCATTCACGTATGAAATTCTCAACAAGTTTTAAAAGATGATTCTTACAAATTTCATTTTGAAGGAATTGGGTGAGTTTATCAAGCAAGTGTCTGTTATATTTGCCATCTTGACACAGCTTTATTTTATTTTTAGGGAAAGGAGAGCTGAGTCAAACTTAGATGTTGAAACTTGTTAAGTAAAGTGACCAGAGCCTTTGGGCATGCTCCTGAACTGGGGTGCAATTTACTGGGGTTGTCCAACACTCTAAAGACTGTCTTGGAAGCCAGTGGAGAGGCAAAACTAATATTGGCAGTGCAGTAGACTTCTAGAAAGGAGCATGTTGGTGATCAGACTTACGAAATTAATTGGAGCAGAATGTGATTTCAAAAACTTTTAAAAACGTGATTCAACACTCCCCAATCCTAAGGAATTAGATTGTGGGTTTAAAGCAGGATTTGCTGCAGCATCTTCTAAGGTGGAAATGGTTTCTCTCTTATTAATAAATAAAGCGATCGTGAAAACATGTTTCAAGTTTCTGTACTTTCCAAGATGAGAACTCCTCAATAATGCAAATCCTGTGACAGACAGTTAAGCCACGCATTCATATTTAGATGTTGTCACTCGACTGAACATTTGATGGATAACACTGAATGCCACAGAATTAAATGGATTCAGGTAATTAGTGTTTGTATAATTACTACGGACAATGCAAAGCAATTAAATTGAAATAAGATGAGACAAACAAAAGCTGACGAAAATAAACATGAGCTTAGAAGGTTTTTAAAAAATTATCTGATACCCTTTCTTTCTATTTCAAAGTAAACGGTCTATTGCGATGTCTCATTAACACATTCAACAGTTCCTTGCACTTTGGAGGATTTGAGATGAGTTTAAAACTAATTTGTGATAAGAAAGATGATATTAATTACGATGGTTATGAAGACTCTGCAGCAGGTAACTAATTGAACACTCAGAGGTTGGAGCATGCGGATCCTCAAATGTGAAAATGTAGTCCTTTGCAAAATACTGCCTGCTCTGGGAAGTCCTGTTTCATTTTACTTGGCGTGGGGGGAGGGCTGCTTTTGCTCTCTCCCTGTCCCACTGGGGAGCTTGTTAGAAAGCAGTACTCTTGTGGATCCCAAAGGGAAATGTTCCATGCTCACAGGTGTCCTCTTCACCTTGGACCAACAGCAATTTCAATGTGCCAACCTGGAGAAGGGTAAACTGTCTTCTCCCTTTGCCAACTAATCTTATCTTGGGCAAGATGCCTGTATTCTTCCAGGCTGCTGTCAGGGTAAATTTCAATGATATTCCCCAAGGTAACCAAAGGGAAGAAAAAACTGGAAACAAAGGAAGAATAGTGGCTATAGAAAAAAATGTGCTAAAAAAAGATAAGTACACTCAAGAAGACACCACAAAGAGGAACTGACAGCTCAGAGACTTGAAGCTTAGAAGAGGCTATCTTCTGTGAAGCCAAACTTGTAAGCTACAAACTTCCATTAATTTATGGCATTTACTAATACAGACACAATATGATTAATAACAAAGATGTCTTTGGTTCTAGGTTGGAAAGAATCAAGTATCCATATGCCCTTTCACACTTTAATGACCTTCATTATCAATGATGGGACAATAAAATTAGAACATTTCAACCAATATCACTGTTTTCACGTCAGCAGCTAATTAATGTTGAAATGCTCCATCTCTTTCACGGTCAACAAATGGAAACCATAGCTGGTTATTTCTTTGGAAATTTTCAATACTGCAAACATAAGAAACTGAATCAACTGATACCTTTATAATCCTTGGGATTTTCAAATAGCCTATCCATTTTTTAAAAAGGTCTATCTAATCTCAGAGATGAAGGAATAAAGAAATGAAAATGATCTATTGAAGAGTCTTCTACACAGGAAGGGCATACTCCACTCTGAAATGTCCTTGTGAGGGAAAGGAGGGGCTGTTGGAGATTCGGAAATCAACAGAAATCTGAGCATGTCTTATGTTTTGTCCCTAGGACGCAGTCTTTATGGCCTGTGTCTTTAGAGCATCGTAAAGCCAGAATTACACGACTCAGATTTGCTCCAACCCACTCTGAGGGGCAGCTCTGAAATAAAATTAGAAATGGCACAGTAATCCTCAGCTTTTTATTATAATTTTATTTTACTTTTAAGCAGCACTTACATTATAGCAAAATGCCCCTTGTGTCTGCTAGACTTGGGTACAAATGAAGCAGAAATTAGATATACAAGCATGCGTGCAACATTCAATCATGGGTAACCTTCATTCCTGTGTAAATTAAAATGATCCTCTGCACAGATGCGAGAGAGCTCCTCCAAGTAAAAACATTTACATGTAATTCACAGAATGTTTTCTCCCTTGGAAGCAATTGCTTCCCCCAGAATCATAAAAATCTACACTTTAAATGTTGACTAATGCTTAAAGACACTGAACCAAGCTAATAAACTCTACAAATTGAAAGAGATCCAAATGGGAAAATGGGAAATAACAATATATTTTGATCTTCTCAAGAAGTGTTTATCTGATGGTAATTTTAGATACTGTACTAAGAAAATTATTTAAATTATAATTACTCATTTTATAAATTTTGGTCCCTGATGATATGGCATGATATCTATCATCTATCTATCNCTATCTATCTATCTATCTATCTATCTATCTATCTATCATCTATCTATCAATCATATATCTACTATATACACACACAAATATGTATATGTATATGTATAAGTGTGCTTATCTATGTCTGTATCTATATATAGATAAATATATAGATATCTATCTTCTAATATGGATGCTTGAACTCAATGGTTAGGTTTTATATTTCATATTTTTCTCAGTCTCATATTGGCATACTCATAATAGTAACTTATCTGTCATTAGAAGGTCTGATTGGTGAGTCAGAGACCCATCAGCATAGTGAGTGGCTTGGCTTGTGTTACCCAACATTGAAACACACAAGAAGATTTTGCTTAGAGCTTGTAGGCTTCTTCCACACCTGTATTCATTGCTTGTAACTTTTGTTAGTAGGGGCTAATCATCCTCCTCTTCCTTATTTTCCACACCTATGAAATGAAAATAAATAGATACTGCTAGTCTGGTTCTGAGGATAAACAAGATACTTCTAGTTCTGTATCTGGGGAAATGTCCAGGAATGAGGGGATAAAAATTGGGAATAATTAGGCCCTGAGATTTAGGATGTTGCTGCATCCAAGCTGTGGACTTTTTCAACTCTGGTCAAAAGAGAATTGTGATGCAGAAAGAGTTCTCATTGTCTTATATATACACACAGATGTGCCCCCTTTCAACAGGAGAAAACACTCACTGAGCCTGGCCCTCCAAGAAAACTCATTCTTCCATTTAGATGAGGTATTCAAAGTAATGGGTGGGACATCCCTGCCAGGAACCACCTCCAGCTATTCTGAGGCAATAGCATTAAAAAAAAAGGCAAATTCCCAAGGCCAAGGGCATCTTGCTGAATCCAAACTCCCAGAGGGTTTAACTGTGAGAAGCCGAAGTTACACATCTTGAACCATAGCTTCTGTGGTCAGATCTGAGGGTGGTAAGCAGTTTCAGCAGGGGCTGCGGCTCTGACAGGTCTCTGGGGGAACAGCTCTGTGCTCTAGTCTGATGGGGGCAGACATGTAGGAATTGAGATGCAGAACGCAGCCCGCAGCTATTGTGTGCTGTGGCAGGGGAAGAGCTCAGGTGCTTTAGTCCCTGACTGGCAGGACTCAAGCTGGTACTTTGTTATGAAAATCAGGTGCTAGATGGGCACCTCCCCGTGTGGAGGCCTGGCATAGGATGACAGGTAAGCAGGGATGTTCTTGAATTCCGCATCTGGTCCTCAGGGAGGATGTGACAAGGCGGGTGAAGGAGGTGAGGGTCTGATATACCATTTATCTACCTCTGCCACAGGGACCCCTGACAGGGGGGTTGGAGGAAGCCTCATTTGGAGCATGGCAGCAGCAAAGAGGATGCTTTCTTTGATTGAACTCCTCTTGGATAATGAACTGCCTCACCTGGTTGCACTGCTGTGTATCACACTTGCTCAGAATATTGAGTTCTTTACCAAACAAACAAATAAACAAACAAAAAATCCAAAGATCTTGGTTTTCCTGTAATTGCTACAGAGCTGTCATTTCTGAGAATTAGGAGCCCATGGTTTCCTCCCTGTTAAGGCCCTTCCTGGGTTGAATCAGGTCATCCATATGGAAGAGAGGCTCATCATGTGTGGACTACGGCAGGTGGACAAGCAGGTTGCTTCCTCTGTAACCCATGTCAAAATGCTCCAGTGAAAACTTTAGAAGGAGAATAGATGTAGCCAGGGCCCAGGCTATTCAGGACTGAAGATCTGAACCTTGGATGATCAGGCCCTTGAAAATGAGAAGGAGCTGAAAAATCCTTATAAAAATCATATCCTTATAAAAATCACATAAATATGCATATATGGTGTCTGATATGTTACATATAATTATGTTTGATGTGTAAGTACTCTGGTATAATCCAAAGCGTCTAACCCACATTTTGACTCTGCTCTAGAATTGCCTTCTAGAAAGCCCCTGTGACAGGAAGCATGCAGAAGCATGTCAGCACTAAGCAGCATTGACAAGCAAAAGGAGCCAGTAGGCAAAAGCCGGAAGAGAAGCTGGGGTGTGAAATCAGAGGCTGGGCTGTAGACACAGGGCTCTAGGGACAGATTATCTGAGGGATGCAAGGAAACTCCAGCCCCAAATTGCAATTCCAACTTCTGAAAATCAATTTACAAAGTGATCCTTTTTAAGGTTTCCTCTGTCTCCGACCTTCCGTGTCACAATGTCCAGGATAGGCAGCCTTTGTTAATTCCCTGCCTATCAGCTGAATATGAGTGAGCTCATCAGATGCCTTTGCCCCACATAACAGATGCCTAGAAGAAGATAAGTGTGTGGGGGCGGGCGGGCGTTGAGTTGTACTTTATCTACTGGACAATCTGAGATGGGTTACTACTGGCTATCTTGAAATTTTAGTTTCTCCTGAGAAGATGGTCATAGCAACCTCCTTCCCCCACATTCACAAGGGTTTTGTGAAGGTTAAGTTAACAGGAAGATGAAGTGAAGTCAAGCACGTGGCCTACAGGACACAGTACATAAACAGTTTAGTAGCTCTATTGCTTTTTATGACTTCAGGATTTTGCTTGAGTTGCCGAAAGGGCAACAGAAGAGAGTATGGCTGAAGGATGACTAGACCGAGCTGGGATGAGAGGGGTTTCTGATTTCTTTCTCACCGGGTCCTGTGCTGCAAGAAAAGAAAGCAAGTGCCTCTCTGTGTCCAACACCATGGGGTAGAACAAGCTAATTTATATTTACATACCATGTTCTGCCGGGAAACCCGGCAGAATCCAGTTGGTGTCTAGAGCACTTGCTTATCTGTCCACCATTATTCTTAAACATGTACGGAGAGCTGGCTGGTAAACGGTCCTGCAGGACAGGCTTTTAGGAAAACAATCCCCCGTTGCTTTTTGCGCACTGTTTTCAAAAGCCTCTGTTAATGACTGCATTTCGACCAGATCTCCCAGCACAAATGAACCTCCCATCGAAACTCTAAGGGCAACCCATAATATTATCTTTGCCAATTGAAATTCTCAAGGTGAAATACATATGTGCTGTAATTGGCACCTTTGAAACATCATTTTCCCATGGAAAGCTTTCAAAGCTGCCGCCAGCAAATGCAGCCTGGCAGGTCCGGAAAGGCCAGGTCTGAGTATGAATGCTTCATTACCAGCAGGGCTTTACCCAGGTGACAGAGTTTCAGCTCCCTGTCAATCATGCCCATGGCTCTTCTCGCAGGAGTCCATAGGCACTAAGCCAGAGGCATCAGCCTGTGCAGACAAATAATTACCTGAACTGAGCCATTTCACGGCTACGCAAAACTCTTTATCAATCTTGCTTGCCCAGAAGCAGTTGTGAAATCTGCAGTTGGGAGAACACAGTGACGCAGACAAGAAAAACATCGGCCATGAGCAGGTTCCACGCCACAGACAGCCCTCACTCATCTGCACATTCTCAGATTTCCATTAGAGCGAAAGTTGCTTCATTTGATACCGCAGTGAAGACTCAATGCACGGATTCTTCCCTTCCTTAGAGTAACTTCAGCCCAAAGTCCTCGGTTTGGAGAGCCAAATGCTCCAGGAGGTGTCTGTGTCTCACTAATATTCTGTGACAATAAAGTCATGAGAGTTCTTTACTTAGGTTGTACTGTTGGACTTCTGCAGAGAAATTGGACTGATTAACAAAATCTATATTTGCATCGATCTGTCAGTCATCTATCTTACTATCTCTGCTGCAATGTATATACCTAGCATGTATATATTCATTTGCATACTGTTGTTGCCATACATGCATATATGTTTATATAAATACATCTCGGTTATTTCAGTTTGGCTTCAGTTAAATTTTCATAGTTTTTAAATTTAATTTTTTTTGGTGTTCAAAGTTAAATCTAGAATTGGTTATATACTTTGGTCTAGACAGCATGAACTAGGACTTTTAAATGAATATATATCATTTAGACTTAACAAATAAGTGTAAACGTTATATGTATATTTGTACTTATATATATATATTTATGTATTGTAAAGTTCTCAACCTTCAATAAACAGTCATGGGAAGCCACTGAAATCCAGATTCCCGGCACCAGTCTTTCCAGACTGTGTTTCATCCGCATGACTAAGGAGTCTAAGTTTTCACTAAATGTTTTTTGGCATAAATGTTTACAAGCATGTTTGGGAGAATAGGTAATGCCAAACTCAAGTCCGTGATGATGTAGCAAGGCTGAGGGATTCAGACCCCTTTCAGTACCTTATTGCTTGTTCCTTTCCAGGACAATGGTGTGGGAGGTCCTTCTGTCTATGTGTTGCTTTCATTGGTTAATGAATAAAGAAACTGCCTTGGCCTGTTGATAGGGCAGAACTTAGGTAGGTGGGAAAAGCTAGGCGGGATGTTGGGAGAAGGAAGGTGAAGCGAGAGACGCCATGGATCCTCCATTTGAGACAGACACTGGTTAGACTATTTGCCAGTAAGCCACTGCCACATGGCAATATACAAATTAATAGAAATGGGTTANATAAAGAAACTGCCTTGGCCTGTTGATAGGGCAGAACTTAGGTAGGTGGGAAAAGCTAGGCGGGATGTTGGGAGAAGGAAGGTGAAGCGAGAGACGCCATGGATCCTCCATTTGAGACAGACACTGGTTAGACTATTTGCCAGTAAGCCACTGCCACATGGCAATATACAAATTAATAGAAATGGGTTAAATTAATATAAGAGTTAGCCAATAAGAAGTTAGAGCTAACGGGCCAAGCAGTGTTTTAATTAATATGGTTTCTGTGTGATTATTTTGGTTCTGGGCAGTCAGGACAAGCAAGAGGCCTTCCTGCTACAGGACAAGAAAGGATCAAGGTAGAACTTAGTGAAGGATGAAAATGCAAGTACTGTCTTCAAAATTACAAAGACTTTCAAGACGGTGGCACAGAGCATTCAACCAAATGTGGTGGCCTTTGGAGGGCAGAGGGCACAGTGTGTGGTGCCTCTCCTAATGCACTGGAATATGGAAGATGGCAGCCAGAGAATGGAAGAAAAGACTGAGGAAGCTGACAGGAGAAAATGAGACAGCTATCTTGCATCTCTGAGAAGGTGAACTTGAGCATATACTAAAGGACTGTAACTTATACACAAATAATAGCTTCCAGAGGCTGTCTCCTCGCTGTGGCTCTGCCTTGGGCAGGTGTGGTATTATTTTCATTATCTAGAACTTTGGCAGGCTAAGGGGAACCTGTCATTTTAATCATATAATTCATCATTCTCAAAGGAGGATGAGGGAGTTAGTGTGTGGGTGCAGGGGGAGGGGAGTGATGCAGAGCTAGCTCAGATGATGAGGTGTTCGCCGAGCAAGCACGAGGGCCAACATTCAGATCTTCCACACCCACTTGGGAAGCCAGATGTAATGGTGGGTCTGTAATCCCAGCACTGGGAGGCAGAGACAAAAGGATCCCTAGAGCTTGATATCCTGTCAATGTACTTGAATTGGCAAGACACCCTGAAATAAGGTGAACGGTGATTGGATAGAAGTGTCAACTTCTAGCTTACACCACACACACACACACACACACATACACACACAGAGTATTTGTCAACTTGAAGCAGAAGAAACCTTGCAAGTATAAAATTACTGTGAAAGTTCGAGAAATTCACTTCTTAACCATTGGGGGAACTTGAAAATTGCTTTTCGTATTTTAAATAAAGAGTGTTTCAAAGTCAGCTTGTAAACATGAACACAAACTTGGAATGGCACGTGAATGGACAACCCGAGCTTTAAAGACAAAACAGCATAGAGAAAAGAGGCAGAAGAGTCCATTTCATATCATGTGGGTGTTTTCTCGGTGTAATGTGGAGCCCCCTCTCAGGAAGCTGTCATGGCACCTCATATAATAGTAATGAGGCCATTTTCAAAGTCTTGCCCCAATTCCACTGATTTAATCTGTCAGAGTAAACACATCCAACCATAAAAATCACTTGAGTGTTGAGTATTATCAGTTTCATTTTTGTTAAAAGTCCAAGTGTCCACTGACCCTCCCCACACCCAGACAATTCTTGGCCTACATTTTCTGACACTCTGAGTGTGAAATATGGAAGCACTGAGCGCTTGCTTCTTCAGAGACGAACTTTCCCCTGGCACCAGAATTTCTGCCTCTTTCTTTAGGGTCCAAATTCATACACAAAGCCGTTGCTTTGCTGTGGACTTCACAGTAAGGGGCAATGAATAGCAGATCTGATGCCCCAGTTCTATGGCCGGCGGTCTACAAAGTGGAGCAGGCTGTCCCTAGCAAATCCTCTCTGAGCGCCCTGCCGGCTCATCAACATGCTTTTCAGCCAGCTCACAAAAGGTCCCATTTAATGTGGGCTGTAAAGCTAGCTTGACAATAAATACGAGAAAAGGTCATTTGAGATTGAACACAGCTTTTCAATAATAGGAATTATGGGATGCAACACATTGCATGTTCCTCCGTTACCCCAGAGAGTCAGAGACATTTTACATCAGTGGTAGGATGAGGAGATCTAAGATTGAATGTGGAATGAATGAAGATCTTAGCCTAAGAGAGATGAAGGTAAGTAAGACAGTCAGGGCATTTGCTCACCCTAGGAAAAAGACATCTGTTCTTGCCCTATATTGGTTTGTTTGATTATTTGCTTTAGCAGCTGAGTTAACATGATGCCCCTCTTTACTCGGAGAAGATAGTAATCGAGGATTTCCTTTCTATATGCGGCTTGCCTTATTTTTTAAAAGGTGCTCACTTTCCATGTCTTGTTCTCCAGAGACACGCCTTATCAAGCAATTCACTGACTCAACCTAGCTCTTCTTTATGCCTACTGCTAGTCTGGGGATTTTGAAATAACATTGGTGATGCAACATAAAACACACCCTAACCTTCCAGAAGGTCTACGGAACTTTAAATAATGCAGCTAGTTCAATTAATAAGGAAATAAAGACAAATCTGATAAAAGAAAGTATCAGATTTGTAATCACAGAGAAAGGAAGGGAAATTAAAGAATAACTCATTATCTACCCCCAGGTACTCTAAAATCCCTCCAGTTATAAAATTAGAAGCATTTAATAGGAAATTTATACTTTTAATAAACAATCAATTAAAATAACTAAGTACTATTAGCACTAGTATAATATTTTTAACAAAAAAGGTACATGTATGCCTTTGGGTTATTCATTTTGCTCTGTAGGAAACCCATAGGACAAGTTCTAGCAACATTAAAAAGTCAACTAGCAATGCAGTGAGAAAAGACAGCAAATGAAGACTTCATCTGTTTATATGTATCTTCTTTATATAAGTAGTTAAAAAATCTTTAAAAAGTGCAGCTATTGATGAGAGTACTACTAAGTCAGATATCAGCCTATAAAACATTTGATGCTTGAATGTCATTGGAAGAAACTCTGTCTATCTTTGTGGCTGATTTAGCAGGGTACATTAAGAGAAGCTTAAAATTTGAGTATAATTTCTGTACTACACACCTAGTTAGGAACATGTTAGAGAAGAAGATTGGGGTCAAAAAGAAGCTTCCTTCATGTCTATTCCAAGGACCATGGACTCCCCTCTAAAGGACCCTCCTTCCATAGTTCCTTAGAGGAATGCAGCAGAGTAGGGTGCACATGCCTGTGCTCAAACTCAGATTCACTCTCTTTCTGTTAGAGCTCTGGAGGAGTAACCTAGACCTCTGATATATTGCTTAATTTCTAGAGCAAGGATTAGAACATTCTTTGATTGATGTGCTGTAATGATTGGAATCTGGAACATTCCTAAAGGCTTATGTGACAAAGGTTTGGCCCTCAGCTGGGCATGCCTTAGGAGGGTAGTGGAAACTATAGGAAATGGGCATCTATAGGTCCCTGGGGTCATGTCCCTGAAGGGTATCTTTTGTCCATTTCTTTGTATGCTGGATGTCTTTTCCTCTGCCTCCCTTCTGGTTGCTATGATTGTACAGCTTTTCTGTACCAGGCACTGCCTGTCATGATGCTCTGTTTCATCATAGGTCCAGAGAAAATAGAGCAACGTACCAAGGCACAGACACTTCTGAAACGCTGAGCCAAGTGTACATCTCCTTCAAGATGATTTTCACAGATGCTTTGTCAGAGCTACAGGAAGCATCCTAGCACAGATGCAGTAAAGTTCCAATTAATTAATTCAAGTAAAGCACATTTACCATCAGCGACTATGCCCGTTCATCGCAATAAAGCCATTGCATTCTGAGAAACAAACACACAACAAATGACACTTTTCAGAAAGTAGCACCAGTCTCTTCTCTTAATTGAGAACATTTGATTTTAGAATTAAAATAACATCCCTTGTATGTACTTAAACAGTTTTCTTAGAGTTATATTTCTCTTTGCTATTTAGGAGAAGCAGTTATGGGTCTAATTCACTGTATTAGAATCAGCTGGTTGGCATTATGAAAATAAGTTTTAGAACTGGGAAGGGATTTCAATAGAAGATGAAAGACTAAGAAAATTTGGAAACGAAAATGGATAGCATTTTGAATGATGTGATCAAATATACATATTTGTGTGTGTATGTGTGGATGACATTCATTTGTATGTATGTGTGTTTGCTGCTCCATCTGTATGCACACGCATGTGGATGAGGCCAGAGGACAACCTTGAGTATCATTCCGCAGGAGCCATCTACCTTGTTTTTGTGAGACAAGGTCTCTCACTGGCCCAGGGCACAGCAAGTAGGCTAGTCTGGATGCTAAGTGAGCCCCATGGGTCCATCTGTCCCCACCACCTTCCCAGTGCCATTATGACAAACTCTTGTTTTTTAAATGTGGGTTCTGGGGATTGAACTCAGGTCCTCAAGTTTGCAAGCAAAGCACTTGAGAGCTGAGCTATCTACCCGGGCCCCAAATATGCCCATTCTTAACACATGCTTGTCTCTCTACCAGGGCAAAGAAAAGGAACAAGGTGAATCATTCGGTGTTTTAGGTGCCAAAGATAAGCAACAGCCTCCTGGTGGTACCCAAGGAACAGCAGCTACCATACTGTGGGTTTTCCTCTACTGATGCATTGAACAAGAAAGACAAATAAAATTCCTAACCTTTCTCACCTTTATATTTTACTTTTTTCCACTTCTATTATTTTGAGGTCTTGCTGGGTAATCCTCAAAACTAGGTTGAATTTTAGAGATTTGTCCTGTCAAGTTTTTTATTTCACTGAAAAAAATCAGTCGCAAACAGCATTCCAATAACACAGTGCACAACTTCATGTGGTTGTGTATAGGTCTTACTATTCTAGCCTTAAGCTTAAATGTATTCCTTTATATATTCATAATTCTTAAAATTTACACTATTTTTAAAATGTCATATTTAACTCAATATTATTGGTTGATCTTCATATGCTTTTCCTCCATTAAATCATTATTGAATTTATAAAATAGATATTTCTAATTCAATTACATAAACACTGTTGAAAGATGTTTAGATTAAATCTGAATAATTGCTAAGGTGGTCTAGGGAGGACATTCTGGAGTGTATACACACTGTGCCTTATTTTCTAATAAAAGAAACAGTTCTACAAAACAAGGTCAAATGTTTCTTTCATAAACCTCACAAGAGGTTACTGATATACAAATATTTCCACCTTCACCCCCTTTTCCAAACTATGTTCCCTATGTTACAAAGACAGATATTGTCCTCAAACACAGCATCACCCAAGGGAGAGATTCCAGGGGATGTCTGGGTGAAACTTAGCCTTCCCAGTTGACTTTATTTCTCCCTACCCTTCCTCCATACTTCTCCTTGTCCTGCCCCAGTCCTTAATCTCCCTATATCTTTTCTCTTACTCTGCCCTGTCTTGAAATGAGATCTGGTTGTCTATTTTCACATACATTTGTGCCTTCTGACTCTGAGATTGTGTCCTGTTATTAAAGTCAGCAGGATTTCTGGAACTCTCCTTGTGTATCAGGGAATTAAGACTAACGGGTCTTCCATCCTGTCCTCGAGATGCTCGGTGTTTGCTAGGGGGAATATTGAACAAATACATCTACCACCACCAACAAAACTATGGCATCCTATGACCTGCCAGAAAACATAATCACCAAAAGAGAAGGGGGGAAAGTGTAGCTCTGAAGCACAGAAACAAAACAAACTTTTGTTCTAGAGAGAGTGGGGGTGGGAAGCAGGGAAGGCCTCCCAGAATGTGAAGTGAGAACTTAACAGATCAGCAGGAATCTTCTTTCTAAAAAGTGCCTGCTTTGTTTTGTTAAATTAAATTTACCCTGAAGCTTCCTCTGTAAGTAGCAAACTGTATCCTAACACAAGAATCTTTCCGTGTAACAAGTAGAGCTCCAGCCAGTCACAGAGGCTGGGCTCTAGCCAGTCCTAGGCTGTCATACCATCAGGCTATATCCATACAGGCAAGCATCAATTGCTAACCAATCAAGCCCAATCAAGCCTTTTCTAACTATGCCACCTGTTCGGATAGTTGTGTGACATTCACCGAACTGTTTCTGTTTCTGAGGGCTGCAACATGCATGGACTGTTTTCTTGCACAAAACAAGATGTGCTAAATTCAAGTTAAAAAAGGTTTTCTTCTAATGATGACTTCCAAGTTTGGTGCCAGGCTCATGCACTGGGTTAGGTGCTACTCCAGTGTCTTTAAGCATTCTTGGGGTTATTAGTTGCCATGTTGCTCACTATCCAGAATGTACTAAGATGGTGAACCCTAGGCACAGTGAGCCACGGAACACTCAAAAATGGGTTTAATGACTAATTTTGGTTGTCAACTTGTCTGGATCTGGCATCAACTAAAAGGCAAGCTGCTGGGAACTCTTGTGAGGAATTTTATTGATCTGGTTATTTGCAATGGGAAATTCACCCTGAATGTGAGCTCAGGTGGCTGTCCAGAAAAAGGAAAAGGAAGAAGGAAGGTTTTTGCCTGTTTGCCTTCACTCTTGTTGGCAGGTTCACCTACTTGGATTATACTGTTCCTGCCTTCCTATTCTGAGATTAGCAGGCAGCTTCGGGTTTCCAAGGTGACCTGAAGACCAGTAACTCTCTCGGGATGCTGCAATCCTTCAGTATAACAGACTGGGGGCTGCTGAGATACACAGCCTCATGAACCGAGGAACCACTGGGTTCTTAGCTCCTCCCACGCACATGAGAGACCGTTGTTGAGTACCTAGATCATATTATGTAAGCTAACCTAATAAATTATCCTTTAACATACATCATTGTGTGCATTTCGTTCCTCAAGAGAACCAAACTATGGCGGACACAACTGGTTTGACAGGGTTGAGATGTGCTCTGAGTGTAAAGCACACAATAGATTTTGCAGAATTTGTCGAGGAAAATAAACCCCACAAAATATTGCATTAATTAATACTTCTTGTGTTGATCACCGGTACAAATGGTCATTTGGCTGTTTCGAACCAAATGTGTGCTTTTGAAGTTAATCTCATTCTAATTGTTTCTACTCACTTTCAAAAATGAGGCTACAAGAAAATATCTCATGGGGCTTTTTCTTCTGCTGGATGGTACTCATTTGACCCGCCGCAGCATTCCAGAAGGCAGCTCCACCCTTCCCATCTTCTGCAGGGACTCCTCAAATGGGAAACACACTTGTGGACCCAACATGACCATGGGCGGCTTTGGAGGGCCAAGACCTGGATTCTGTGTCTACACTGACAATATCTTCCTATGGTTTGGGAGGCAGGGCACACACAGATGGGGGGGCATGTCTTACTAGCAAGCTGCAGGACTTTGGGCTTCCAGAGCACAGATGCTACCTGTTGGGCCCATGATCTGATGCTGACTGTCAGTAAGAAGATACCCCACGATCAGCCAACTTGACCCCCATTTGGAGCCTTCAGAATGTGCTCAGTTCCCCTGTAATTGGTTCGCACGACATTCTGAAGAGGAAGAAAAATGAAGCAATGACCCAACCTTCCTTGGTTTGCCAAAATGGTCACTTCCCCCGCCCACTGCGAAGCCATCACCATGTTTTCTGTGATCTAATTACACATGGAATAAGCTCTTGATTTCCCTCTCCATCATCTCAACATGTATGACATGAGAATGTCTGTGAGTACCGCCGGAGTCCTTATTTTCGTCATGTCTTAGAAACAACTTAGAGGGGCAAAGTTATTTGTTTTTGTGGAAATAAATTTCACTCAGAGGTGTTTACTTGACAGAGATTGATATGTGGCCTGTGGTGAGCGCTACCTGTTTCTTCAATTTGTTTACTCTAGCCTATCTTAGGGAAACAGGGAAGAAGCGTATTCAACGGGAAGTTAAAGGGTTTTGTCTGTTTGTTTTGCTTTTTTTTTTAATAAAAAACCATGTAAAATTCTCATTCTTTAAAAAGTAATTACCACACAGTGGAGAGCCTGTTACACCAAATGTTGCTAGATGCATAATTTGGTTTGGGGTTTCCAGGGCACCACAGAAAGGCTTTTCTTTCTGTCATAGTTGATCTTCACCCTTTCCCATCTGGGGAATTTGAACTCTATTTTTAGCCATTTCATGAGTTGCCAATTTAATGCCTCTGAAAGAGTGCAGGGCAGATGTCTAAAACACTGAAGGTAATTAATTAAGTCCCCAATTTCCAGGCTACACAAAAACAATTTGCTATTGCCTGTAAAATGGTATAATTGAGTATTATAAATGTTTCTAGGCCGAGTCTTGCTAGGAACTATTTAGTGCATCTGTCCTAATTAAAGACCTATTGGAAGATTAATGTCTTGTAACCTGACATACTACTTTCCTTAGTAACAAATTATCCATATAATGACCTCAGACTAAATTTATATAACCCAAGGAGCCATCAGAAAGAACTTAAAAAGCACCCTTCAGTAGAAGAACCTCTTCACCTTGCCATGTATTTACTTTTCATCTACCTAAAGGTCTTCCAGTTCTTTACAGGTGTAACGCATATTGATCTGATCCAAAATCTGTTTTCTAATGACATTCCTAACTCTAGTCAAAACTCTATCAAAATATGTAATTTCCATATCCCCAGCCTCCTTGCTTGATATATGGGTATACACTCAACACAAAGACAAGTAAATTCCTGACTAGCTACTTTTCTCATTGTTGGAATCAAATCCCTGTTGGGAAACAAACTGATGGAGGAAGGCTTTATTTTGAGGCACAATTTTAAAAAGGATACAGTTCATCATAATGAGAAAATTATGGCAGGAGTGTGAGGCGGCAGGTTACATTGTTTCATGTTGTGGAATATTATTTTAAGATATGTTACACTTGTTTATGTTTTGGAACATTTGTTAGTGATACAAAAATGTGTTTCATTCTTTTAAGTTGCATTTGTTTAACTCTGTGAAGCTGTGTTACGTTGCCTCCCTAAAACACTTGGTTGGTCTAATAAAGAGCTGAATGGCCAATAGCTGGGCAGGGGAGGGATAGATGGGGCTGCTGGGAGGAGAAAATAAATAGAAGGAGAAAAAGAACTGGGAGGAGCAAGAAAAAGAGGAGAGGAGGATGCCAGTGGCCGGTCACCCAGCCACAAGGAATAAGAAGTAAAGAAAGGTTTATAGAATAGAGAAAAGTAAAAGCCTAGATGCAAAGATAAATGGGAATAATTAAAAAAAACTGGCTAGAAACAAGCCAGGCTTAGGCTGGACAGTCACAGGCAAGATAAACCTTTGTGTATTTATTTGGGAGCTGGGTCGTGGGCCCCCAAAGAGCAAAGAGTAAATAAACAAAACAAAACAAAAAACTACATTTTCACTATTACTATACAGGAAATGGACAAGTGGGTGAGGCTATAAAATCCCCCAGTCCAGTTCCAAATGACATACTTCCGTTAGAAAGGCCCCACCTCCTAAAAATTCTATAATCTCCCAAAAGAACAACACCAATGGGGTACCAGGGGTTCAAACACATGAACTTATGGCTGGCATTTCACAACCAAACTCTAATTAATTCCTAGCACTAAATACTAAATCTTTTTGTCTTTTTAATAATCCAAGCTGTAGGCCAGCACAATTACTTGAAAGAAAATGTAATTATTTTTCCAGAGTAGTATAGACACCAAATAATCAGCAAACAATGTCTTAGAACACTGTTGTACAGGGCTAAACCTCAGGAGACTGCAAAGAATTATAATACCAAGATCACTCTCACCTGAGAATCAGGCTAGAGGGACTGATCTTCCTTGGGCAACAGGGACACAATGTGCATCACACGTCTTGGCATTGCTGTAAAAGTTGGTGGCGCAATCTGATGGGCAATCAAGGATGTTTTGACCTATGTGGACTATGCCCATGACATAGCCTCATTTGTTGTTGTTGCTTTGGTTTTTGAAGATAGGGCTTCTCTGTGTAGCCCTGGCTGTCCTGGAACTCATTCTGTAGACCAGGCTGGTCTCAAACTCAGGGATTTACTTGCTTCTGCCTCCCAAGTGCTGGGATTAAAGGCGTGCACCATCACACCAGCCATATTCTCATTTTAAAAGTGGAAAAAATTCCCCTCTTCACAAATGTACTGCCCTTCTCATAAGCTTCTTTAAAGAGCATTTTGATATTACTTCTAAAGCTTTAAAAGAAGCCCTTTCTACCCAGGAGAGATTCACAAGAGATTTCAAAACACACACACACACAAATACACAACATATATAAATATATATGACCATATTTTACAACATAAAAGATAAAAATATCAGTGTTAAGTAAAAAATTATCAAATATTTTAAAATATGGTCAATTGGCCACAATTGTGAGAAATATGTAAAACATATAAACATGTATATGCACATTTATATGTGCATACATTTATAATATATTACTATATCTATATAATAATATTTTACTATATCTATATAGTAATAAAGTAATATATTATAAATGTATGTATAATAAATGCATCCATTAAATATATCATGCTTGAAAGAAATAGGAAGATTTTGTAACTACAACAGATATTTGTTTATAAATTATAATTCACTCTCATGTGCACAGGCTGCTAATAGCTAACAATTATCCCTCCTCCAGCTTGGATCTCAGCATTAATAAATTCAAAGTTATGAACCCTTCCTTTCTCACAATTTTCCTTTCCATCCAGACTTCCTCACATAGGATAATAACTCAATCTCTTCTTTCACAGCCTCTTATAAACTATATATTTAATCAGAAATTCAGGTCCTTTTATAGGAAATAAGCTCAATGACATCAAATTGATAGTGTGTCCCCTCTTTCCTCTCCCGCACCTACAGAGCATTTGAAGTTCTCATAAAATGTCTTTCGTCAAGTCTATGTCATAGGCAAGGTGGGAGGTGTCTCTTGGTACACACTATGGGCTCAAGGCTTTCTTGCCTTCTTAGAAAATGGTAGCAGTGAACTTGTGTGAGAAAAAGAAAGGTGTCTTGTATTCTTTCAAAACATTTTCTCATTGTAGGGATCTGGACCATAAGGAAACATTTCATATAGAAAACATTTCAAATTCTCTATAGCCCGAGGAAGGCAATGATGATCTCAGCATTTTGTTCTATCTTCCTTTAGTCCAAGCAACTTAGTGAGCACTTGAGTTGCTTCCCAGAGTCCTCTGTCTCATGCCCTACTTCCACCGCTGGTAAAAACTTCCTAGTGGTCCTCACATGGTAAAACTTTCCTATGGGAAGTGTCTCTTCTTTGTCATCCATATCGTTGGCATGAAGCTGTAGACCTGTGTCCATCCCGTGCAATTAAATTTCAGACTTCTTCCAAGTGGCAGCTCACGAAAAGTGCACTAACCTACTCACTGTCACTACTGCTTAGAGCTGATGAGTCATCCCCGGTCAATGGAAGGCAGACCCATGGCTGTTTGCATGGATGCATGTGACCATATTATTGAAGCAGCTGATTAGGAAAGAAATACAAACTAAGGTATGATTGTAGATCAAGTAATAAAGACTTAGATAACATATCTTATAAATTTTACCCAGCATAAATAATTTTTATAATTTTAAACAAAAAACCTTAACTGATAAAGCTTTACAATGCAGTATTGTGTTACATACATATTCAGTTATGTGTTGATTGATGCTATTTTAAATTGTGTGTGTGTGTGTGTGTGTGTGTGTGTGCATTTGTATACATGGCTGCTTCTACCTGTGTTCAGAAAAGGAGGTCAAGTCCCCTGGTGCTAGATTTACAGGTGTTTATGAGTCACCTTACATGGGTGCTGGAAACTGAACTCAGGCCCTCTAGAAGGTTAGTAAATTTTCCTAACTGCTAATCCATCTCTCTAACCATCTTAAATATGTTTTTTAGATTTTTATTATTATTATATGACTATGTTATTGACAGGTAAAAATGAATTAATTGCTTAGAGCAGGCGATCTCTTATTTACTTATCTATTTAAAATTTATTTTAAACAAAAAAACATGTGAGGTTTTAGCAAAACATAATGAAACAGCTTTCTTGTTCTTTTGCCTTAGAATACCCCAGAGAGAAAAACTGCAGTTTTATTTTTACAAATATTAAAACTAATTATGCTAAGTTGGCATCTACAGCACCCGGAAGAAAAATTCTCAATTGAAACCACTTTTAAAATATATGAGGAAAATATACACAGGAAAGAGAACCTTTGAGGCATCCATTCACACATATATTAATTTATCCAACAATGATTAATATCAGACTCTAGAATGCAGAAGCAGCTAACTTAATGATGTAATAGGGAGAAGAAAGGGCAAAAATAAATCCCGTCAGTGCAGTTCAGGTGCTACATGGCTCCTAGGTTCAGATGACCACCTGAACTGACTGGTCCTCTCTCTAGTCTGTCTCTTTCTATTTCATACCACACAGGGCATACATACATACACAGACATATATGTCTGAGTCTGTTTCATACCACGCACAGTGCATACATATGAATGCAGACACATATGTCTCTGTCTCTCTATTTCATAACACACACATGTGCATACATAAGCACATAGACATACATGTTGAGTCTATTTCATACCACACAGTGCATACCTATGCATACAGAAACACATGTCTCAGGCTTTCTATTTCATACGACATATATGTGCATACATATGCGCACACAGACACACATTTCTAAGTCTGTGTCTGTAGAACATTGTGACACAATACTTAATGTAAATAAGCCACATTGCACCTAATAACGAGTCTCCAGTTCACTCTAAAGCAAGAGGAAAATGTGACACACAGAGCCAAGAGAAAATGTGACCTCAGAAGACGCCAGCCCCACAAATGGTTTCCTGGTGAAATAAATGTATAAAGAAATAGATTTTCCTCCCCTGGTGTAGTTTTATGATACATATTAGCATAGTAAAGACTCTGAAGGAACTCCTGCAATAAAGAAACCTGTTTTAAAGTTGTTTTCCTCAAATGTTTAGCTTGGAAGCATTTGTTCCTCGACTATACATTAACAGCAATAGGGAATAGGCAGTGACGCACAACACGCCACACCTTAGGATTAAAATAGTTGGACTAGACACACGGGATTCATTGAGATTCATAAAGTATCCATCTTTCTCCCAGGACTCCTCCAGCTTATTTCACAAAGAATTATATAAACTGAAAAGTTTCAATATAAAGTCAACGTGTTCATACAATAAAATAAGTAAACTAATTAAATCAAGTAAAATTAACCTTAGGCTTTATTGTGTTGCAACAAGATTCCTTTACAGACCTCTGGTTTAACAGCCTTTGTTTCTTTTAAACATGGGATTCTAAGAATTTACGAAAATACTTCATGGAAAACACATCCCATTTCTAACGCTTTTCTGTGTATTAGTGTATAAAGCCCCATTCAGAGACGTAGCACAAATAGCAGGTTCAACAACTGCATTTATTTATTACAAAATCATCCCTTAATATTTAGAATAGTCTTAAAGGAAAATAGGAAAAGCTTTGTTAAAGCTAATGCCATCCACTTCAAGAAAACATACGGACCAATTTTTTTTCTCTTAAGAATTCTCCAACAGTGAAATTGACTTTTTTTTTCTCCTCCATGTTCTTTAGCATGAAAGACAAGAGGCTATTCCCTCAGGCAGGGGAATTCAAGCAACTCAGCATGCGTGGGTGACAATGATGTTTACGCTGTTGGGTGGCAGATCTCTGTGTAAAACCCTTTAAAGGAAGAGAGAAATTAAAGTGGGCCACTGGAAGGGAGTAGAAGGTGACTGCTTGTCTACTGGCGATGACAGATGAAACCTAATGGCTGGGAGGTAGGCTGGGCAGCTCAGAGAGTGACAGGTGAACAGTCAAACAGAAGACCCTGGGTCTCGTTTGGCATGATGGCATATGTGCTACCTATAAATCTCCATACAGGAAAAAAATGCCATGAAAACGGAAACAGAAGAGGGGGAAAAAGATACGGCTCAACTTTATCCTCAACTTCGTTTTACAACTCCGCAATAAACAACTGGCTTCTGAAGCTTTTGCTTCAGTGACTTTTATAATAGGTGATAAAATACTTGCTTCACTTCATCATCTGAGGCAGTGTGATGTGCTCTCTAAGTAGATATTAGGTGTTTTGTGATTCTGCTATGACTTATAGTCTTATCTATTTATATGTCATGACTGTCAATCTTCATTGACCACATTTGGAATAGGATAGGTTTAACACAGGAAAGAAAACACATCCTGCGTAAAGGTACCATCCCATGGCCTGGGATCCAGGGTGAATGGACAGGGGAAGAGGAGAAGGTGTTGAACATTATTAATTAGCATTTATCTTCTTCTCTCTGCATCCTGAATGGAAACCGAAAGGAATCGCTACCTCATATTGCCACTGTTAGAATTTCCCCACACCTTCCCTTCACTGTTTTTGTCAAAGCAACCAGGAAAACAATGAATATATAAAGTGGTGCCACGAAGTGAAGTGTGCTGCGACTGTCTGGCCCTGCAGTCTATAGGTTTTTGAAATGGGTTTGCAGGAAGAAGTTGGAACAGTGTGAGTCTGTGGGCTAGGGAAGCTGAAACTCTAGAATGCTGAAAGCATGGGTTACTGTGGTAGGAGTGTAGATGATCAGAATGCTGATGTCAGGGAAGATGGTAAGGTCTGTGTTCTTGAGGTTATAAGGGAGAATAGGGATTTTACTGGGAGTTGGATTAGAAAGGCCATTCACACTGTACTCTGGCTAAAATATAAGGTCTGTATTCTTGAAGTTATAAGGGAGAATAGGGATTTTACTGGGAATTGGACTAGAAAGGCCATTCACATTGTACTCTGGCTAAAATATAAGGTCTGTGTTCTTGAGGTTATAAGGGAGAATAGGGATTTTACTGGGAATTGGACTAGAAAGGCCATTCACACTGTACTCTGGCTAAAATAATGCAAACAGCAGAATTCTGCCTACATCTTTAGGACCTGAATAAGTGCACATTCAAAAGTAGAGGAAATATCAAGATAACAAGATACCAAGACTGTGCCGTGGTTGCTGCTCACTGTCCTTTGGTAGATCTACGATGAGAGGGGGAGCAGGAAGATATGGGAAATATGCAGCTTGGTGAGAGGACCATAATCAAGTCGATCGTAGCAGGTGAGAAGAAAGTTTAAGTGTTAGATATCAGTGCCATTGAAGGATAAACTGTGTTCTCTACTGGGACAAGAGGAAAGTCACCCTGAGGGAAGACCATACCCATAAAAGGCTCGGGCGTGGGGAAGTGCAAATTCATTCAAGAAAATATGAACTGTGAATGTTGCTGAGAAGTTTTCCCTCTCATAAACAACTGCCCAGAGAAGTGTTTTCCCACGTTCAGATGCCAAGATGCACAGCAGCAATGATATCTGAGGAAGATGGGGAATCTGACTACATTTTAAAATAGGGGCACAGCTTGTAAACATTATTCACGTGGTAGTGGTTTTGCAGACATGTCAAACTGAGAGTCACAAAGGCTTATCCTGAAATTTCAGAAAGTCACGGAGGCCTGGGAATGTGTGTCAGAGTGAGTTTTATTGCAAGGGGATCCTTAGAGGCCACTGTGTGAAGTTGCAAATGTGAGTTCACATCTTAGCGAGGACTGATGGATGTTGGAGGCGCCTGGACTCTGAAATGTCCATCAAGGAATGTTGCAGGATACAAAGAAAAGTTTTCTCAAGGGCTCACTGTGCAGTAGGTGTCTAAATTAGAGGTACAGTGCTATCCCAGGTCACTGAAGTTTAGATGATCCCATCAAAAGCCCAAGAGAACAGACAGGGAGCCCCAGAGCTTGGTGTTTTAGTCAACCAGGACTTGCTGATTTTCATTCTTATTTTCATTTGATCTTTCCAAATCTGATTGTTTAGGTCATTGAATATTGGAAGCATGTAACTTAGTTTTTGAGTTTATGGAAACTCAGAGTTAAGAGATTGCCCTGATGGGGGCTAGAGAGATGGCTCAGTGGTTAAGAGAATTGTCTGTTCTTCCAGAGGACCTGGGTTCAAATACTAGCACCCAAATAGCAGCTCACAACTGTCTTTAACTCCAGTTGCAGGGAATCTGAAACCCTTACATAGACACACATGAAGGCAAAACACCAATGCACATAAACTAAAAATAAATCTTAGGAGACAGAGAAAAAAAATATATAGAGAGAGAGAAATTGAGAGAGAGAGAGGAGACATGCCTTAAGGTTTGTCATAGAGGAAGTTTCTAGACGTTCATCTGAGAAAGAAAGGTCCCACATGAACAGGTTTTCACCAACTCATTGGTTATAGTCCAAGATGGATAAAAAGAAAAATAAAAGGAAATGTTGAACACTAACATTCATTTCTCTCTGCTTATTTTTTGTGGATGAAAGTGACCAGCTGCCTCATGTTCCCACCACCATGGTCTCCCACCATGATGGTCCCACCGCCATGGCTTCAAACTTTGAGCCAAGAGAAAGGGTTTTTTCTTCCAGTTGCCTTTGTCAAAGTAATGAAAAAGTGAGCAAATATAGATTAAGTCAGTTGTAATACACCTGCGAGAAATTTTTTTGGGGGGACAGCCCTCTCCCCTAGTAGTTTATCTTCACTAATATGAATACATTTTAAAGTGGTATTTCTGAGGGGCTATACAAATCTGGGTTGCTAAATTGCCAAATCTCAAAATTATTTCAGAGAATATGGTGAAAAGTTTGAAAAATATTCAGTCTGTATGATTTTAATCAGTATTATTTCTAGAGTTATAGAATCATGTCTCTTAATAAGGTCAAACTAAAGAAAAGTCACTTAAAAAGAGGTGACGATATTGTAGAATATTATTTTAAGATGTGTTACATTTGTTTATGCTGTGGAACACTGTTTAATGATGCAAAGATGTGTTACATTCTTATGTTGTATTTCTTTAACTCTGTCAGGCTGTGTTACTTTGCCGGTCTAAAACACCTGATTGATCTAATAAAGAGCTGAACAGCCAGTAGTGAGGCAGGAGAAAGGATAGGCAAGGCTGGCAGACCGAAGAGAATAAATAGAAGGAGAAATCTGGGAGGAGAAGATCAAGGAGCAAGAACTAGGAAAGGAGGATATTAGGGGCCAGCCACCTAGTCAACCATGGAGTAAGAGTGAAGGTAAGGTACAAGAAGTAGGAAAAGTAAAAAGCCCAGAGGCAAAGATAGATGGGTTAATTTAAGCAAAGCTGGCAAGAAACAAGCCAAGGTAAGAAAGGGCGCTTATAAGTAAGAAAAATTCTCTGTGTGTGATTATTTGGGAGCTGGGTGGTAGGCCCCCCAAAGAGTCAAAGAACAAAAAGTCAAAACAACTATACTAGGACCTGCTATGGCTTCTCACCCCTTCATCTCTACTACTTGCTGTGATCCCTAAGCTACAGAGCACTTTCGGAAATGCTCTTCAAAGCTAAGCCAACGGTCATAAGCACATTTAGTTCAATGCGAAACTTTTAAACAGATACTTCCCCTTTAAGTCAGAATAGGACTGACCAGAAAAAACTCCTTTCTAGGCAACATACACCACTTTATGTAAAAATACATAACCAGGCAATTTCCCATTTGCCGTCTCAAAGAGACTGTTCGAAAAAGTGACAATAAAAGAGAGTTATGAATTTTGCTTACCATAAAATGTTGTTTAATGTCTACCTTCACATGTGAGCTCAATTTGATAACATAAAAATGCTACATTTATTTTAGGGTAAATGTGTTATATGGCTGTATTTGATATCAGAAAATAAATTCTGAATAGTGAGCAACTGTTCTCCCCTCAGACTCAGACTGCAAACCCTACCCCAGCTTCCAGGGTGTAAGCAAGATTTCTGAGATGCCAGAAGCAGAGGGATGTGGGTAGAGATTCCAACACTGTGCCAGGACCTTTTATCTTCTTAGAAAGTAGATATTTTTGGAAAACTGAAGAAGTGAAGGGAAAACAAAGAGGATGAGCCTCAATGGAAAGAAGTGATCATTTCCATAAAAGTAGAAGTTGTCCACGAACAGGATTCCTTGGCAGTCCTGAATCCTGGAAGTGGAATGCCAGCATGAGTTCAGCTTTCATCCACTCATCTGCTAGGCGTCAGAAACACATTTTCAAGAGAAAATGGCAATAAAAACCCGCTTCTCATAGTGCAATTCTCCAGAGCACTTAGGGATAAAATTATATATATATATATATATAAACAGCAAACAGACTACTCTATCTCTTTTCTCATTTGTTTGTAATATGTAATGGCCTTCGGTGTCTTTTCTGAACAATTCTGTATTTGGGTAAGTATAACCTAGGGAGGTCCAGGACTTCTCTGAGAACCTCAGGAAGGATGCTTTGACGATCCACAGTAGACCTCTCTCTCCTCAGCTGTTGTCTCCATCAAGAAGTGTGGACTGTTCTGCATTTAACTGTCATTGAGGAACAGCTGCTCTCATGGGACCAGAAGGAACAGTCCCAAGTTCACACAGCAGGTGCCCTTGACAGTGTGTACTTCATAGGATTTATTTTTTTTTCAGCCCATTTCCCTTGGGTCTGTCCCTCTGCAGGGCAATCAGGATTTAGAAGTGAACCCTGGGAGGGGAGTTCAGACAGAAACTCAGGGTACCACCTCAGTGTTTTCTATAAAAATTTCTCATGGTCCCTCAAAGATCTTCATTTCTTTTCGGTTGTTTATAAGATGTTTGATATAGTCACTGAGAATCACAGATCCAGAGGTAAAGCAAAACAGTTTGCCATTTCCCAGTTGATTCAGACTGTGAGTATAGGCAGATATGTGAGATTGCGAGGCAGGGAAAGCTGTGGCTGTGAGTGACTGACTGGGCAACCTCCAGAAGCAACAAGAACCACTGGAAGATTATATATATATATATATATATATATATATATATATATATA
>LOJH01001428.1:0-18915 GCA_001685095.1 Ellobius talpinus
TCTGGATTAGGGTGTTCAAGTCTTCCTGTTGTATGTTCACTGGGTTCTGGTGTTCTTATGTTGTTTTTCAGATTGTTGGAGGAATTCTTGCATTGGCGCCTGCCCATCTCTTTCTTCAAATGCTCTCCAATGGATCTTCTGGTACAGGATCAGGGCCCCTTGCTGTCCAGGGACCTCTCAGACAAAAGAGCTAGCTTGCTGCCTGCAGGCTTAGTGAAACAAAGGAACTCAGGCCAGGTTGCACTCACCACCCTGTCCAAGCCCCAAAACAGGCTGAGCTGGAGGATCTTCTGGCCCCGAAGAAGGGAAGGGGAGCCTGGGTGCAAGCTGGGATGGATAGGAAGAAAGAGGTAGTAGCTGGGGAGAGAAGCCCCTGCAGAATGCACCATTCAATTTAATTAAAAGCTGTTATGGTTTATTTTAGTGAGGGGAGAATAGTCAGTCATTAAAATGATGATTGAATGATGATTTTTTATTGTTGTAGTAGATAACAGGAAAGAGCCTATGAGATAAATTCTATTTTAAAAAATCCTTTTGGTAGTCAGTGAAATGTGCTATCTGTAATGAAAAATGAGTTGTTGATATTGTTAATTAATAGCGGATAAATTAGTATGGAACCTGACACCTAGTTTACCCAGTATCACTAATTTGGGGAATTGCAGAGAATGTAAGATTTTCATTCTGCCCAAGATGATTTAGGAAGGGAGGGGAGAAGGAAAAGATGGGGCAAGAAAAAAGGACAGAGATAGAGGAAGAAGTGAGACAGGAGATATAGAGAGGCACTGAGAGAGAGACAGAGAGTAGGAAGTACAGGGAAGGTAGATTATAAGCTCCTAGGAGGGTGGGGACAAAAGTGTAGTTTTGTTCTCAAGCAAAACTGATCAATTAAAGAAAATGTATGGATCTCCATTAAGGCATATTGTAGCAATACCAGAATGTATTTAAATTCAAATTCTTCCTCTCACTTTTTAAATTCATAATTGATAGTCTTAGTTAGTTGTCATATTTTGCTCTGTTGTAAATTTTATTTGATTTATTTTTCTTTTCTCTTCAGCAATATTCTTCAGGATGCTAAATGCCAACTTGATAATACATGAGAAAATTGTAGGCAATTCATGTTGATAATCTTTTCTTTAAAAGGAAAGAAGGGAGGGAGGGAGAGAAGGAAGGAGAGAGGCTGGCAGAAGGGTGGGTGTTATCAGTGAAGGCATTTTTCATACAACTTGATTTACCTTTCTGATCTAGGAAACAATAATCTCAAGCCACCTGCACATTAGCATGGCTGTGTATAAATTCTGAAATACTTTATTTCTGCCTCAACTGCAAGATTGAAATCCTGTACTGATACTAAAGTTAGTGTAGACACAACAAGTTAAGACAAAATCCTTTGTAAAGAATGCTGCAGGGTGGGCTGATGAGCTGCCTCAGTGCAGATAAGCTCTATGCAAGCCTGACACAAACAAATTCCATCGAGAAAAGGGAGAAATGAGTTCTTTAAAAGAAACAAGAGGTACAAGGAAGGAGGTGAGGCAGAGCATCTGAGCAATTTTCTCACTGGCCTGTGAGTTACACCATTTGTTATATGCATTGTTTAGAATGAACTTAGATTGATGCCATAGTTCTGGTCACATGTGAAATGGTATGAAATGAAATGAGGGGTTTGTTGGTAAGCAGTAAGTCTTTTTTATTATTAAATTTTTTCACTTATTTTACATAGAGAACACAATTTCCCCTCCCTGCTCTCCTCCAATTTCTTCCCCCACACCTCCCTTCTATCCACCCCCTAACCACTCCTCTTCTGTCTCCATTCAGAAAGGGGCCAGTCTCCCATGGGAGTCAACAAAGCCTGGACAACAAGTTGAGGCAGGACCAAGCTCCTTCCCCTGCATCAAAATTGGGCAAGGCAACCCAGCTGGCATAACTGAATGTGTACATGTAGAAAAATGCAAATAAATGTATCTGTGACCCTGAACAAAACTCAAATACAAGGGGACCAGAGTCCTCAACATAAATCCAGTTACACTGAAGCTGATAGAAGAGGAAGTGGGAAGTAGCCTTGAAGCAGTAAGTCATAATCAGGAAGTCAACACGAGTCCCAAGAGAAGGAGCAGTCATAGTCTCGGGTCCTGTGAGCACATCTTTTCAGCAGCATAGGTGTCTGGAAGGTCACTGTTGAAGTGCTAATGTGTGTGATGTAAACTTCAGCCTGTCAAACGAGTCTTCAATTTGCAGAGGACTTTTGCTTTCTCTTCAACAAACTAAAGATATCTCAATTTTTATTTCCACAAAAATTGAATGAAAATTTAACAGTGATCATGATGACCTCAGTTCAAACATTTGTTGGAACTTGACAACTCCAAGAGTTTGCTTACAATTGGAATATTTAAGATTTTGATTTGAGGGTGGAGAAGTGCCTCAGTAGTTAAAAACACTGACTGCTCTTCCAGAGTACCCTGGTTCAATTCTGAGGACCCACATGGATGCTCACGACTGTCTGTAACCCCAGTTCCAGGAAATCTGATGCCATCTTCTGGCTTCCACAGGCACCAGGCATGCATGTGGTGCTCACACATACAGTCAGGTGAAACAAAAAAACACAATAAATATATATAAATAAGTAAATTGATTTTATACAAGGTATAGTGGTGCATGACTCTACACACATGTCCCAAGACCTGAAAAGTTGAGGCAAAAAAGTCTCAAGAACAAGGCTAAAATGGACTTCATGGTGTGACTTACCTAAACACATGTGCATGTACACACACACACATGGAATAAAGTGTGGACCTCAAGAAGTATCAAATAGATAAGATCAGATGAAAAGATCAATGTGGAGTAGAAATGTGGGACTTTCTGTGTAGAGTGCTAATGGGGTCTGGATATATTCCTGGCCCATTTATGGTCCAGCTCATCAGTGGGCTTTGCTGATGAGAAATGTCCACTCAGTTTCAATCAGTCTCTGATTCTCTTCCCTGGTTCCAATCTCCTGATCCTTTGATTCGTTTTTGTTTGCTTGTTATAGTTAGTTTATTTGTTTGCTTGTTTTGAGTCAAGGTTTCTGTAGCACAAATTGTAATTGGTCTTAATAATAAAAACTAGGAGTCAGATATTAGGGGGTGAAAGCTGAGGGATTAGAGAAGCAGTGCAGCCAGCCACAAGAGAGAACTTCTACCTTTATGGAATCCTCAGATTGCATCTTCAGACTGCAATGACCTCATGTCTCCTCCCGTCTTATATTCCCCTCTCTGCCCAGCATTAACACTCCTATTTCCACCTCCCTAATGCTGGGAATAAAGGTGTGACAGCCCAAGAGCTGGGATCATCTTTGTTTGAGCTCTGTTTCTCTTGTAAACTGGATCAATTTCATGTAGCCCAGGGTGGTTTTGTACTAACAGATTCATCTGTCTCTGTCCCCAAGTCCTGGAATTAAAGGTGTGTGCCACCACTGCCTGGCCTCAGTGGCTAACTAGTGTGGCTAGTTCTGCACTCTGATCCTCAGGCAAGCTTTATTTGTTAGATGCTAAACAAAATACCATGCCAGGCCCTTTATGTCATTCTGGCTGTCCTTGAACTCAATATGTAGACCAGGCTTGACTCAAACTCACAAAGATCCACTGTCTCTGCCTGCCAAATGCTGGGATTAAGGGCATGTACCACCATGCTTGTGAGAAGATTAATCATTCTAATGAACAGTCCCCGCCCATATTCTCTGGAGTCTACCCAGACTACCCTATAAGCATATCAAAGGCATAGAAATATGAGAGGCATCTAGAATGACCAACTGCAGAGAAGTTCCCTGAGGGAAGTGGCCCGGGTTGGGCCTTCTTTTGCACACCTGGCCAAGGTGACAAGAAAAGGACCTTTTAATCATCATTGCAGCATTCCACAGCCTAAGAGTGCTCTGGAGAGTAAGTGCTTAGGCTTGTGCTGGGAACTCTAATTCTTCTGTCTGTCCCCTTAGCTGACACATGTTGAGCCCTACCTCCATGACAAGTACTAGCCGGATGCCGTGACTACTAATTGACGCCAATGCTCTACTTCTCATAGTAGTGATAGACAAACCATTTTTGACTTTTTCATCTCTTTAATGAGAGCATGACTTTTGATGTTTAATGGTATCTTCCAACTGTGATATCGTACAGTTTTACAATGCTGGTTTTTTTCTCCTTTTCAACTCACCTGTCTTTTCCTCTGGCACTTTGCTCTCTGCTTCTTGCTTTGATGACATTCACCAATGGGGGAGATGGAATATTGATTGAACAGAAAAGTTCCATGAATGAAGTTGATCTTTACAAGCACAGACATGGACATAGTCCTAGTCTTTTCTTTACTAACTGTGATAGAAGGATCAATATTTCAAAGAGCTGTGGATCATAATCCAGACTCCGGCCCGGAGAGGTTTACCCAATGTAAATAGGAGAGTGTAGGCAAGAGAGACAGCTCAGCAGGGACAAAGCTTGCCCTAAGCCAGACCACCTGAAAATGATCCCCAGGATCTAATCTAAATGACTGAAGCATAATTGACTACTGAGAGTTGTTGGTAACCCCCACACACAGAGAGACAGACAGACAGACAAACAAGAGGGAAGGATGGATGCAAGGAGGGAGACAGAGACAGAGATCTAGATTATAAACATAAATTCAAAAAGGAAGACAGAAGATTGTTCTCTCATTTCTAAACTTGGTCTCTCCCACTTACACATGTTTTTAAGCAGACCTACTTCAGGTGATAGAGATGGCTCCTGGCACAAGCACCCTTGCTGCCAAGCCTGATGCTTGAGTTCAATTCCCATGTTGTGGAAGAGGGATATTGGCTCCCATAAAATGACCTCTGACATTTATGCACATGCACGTGTGTTCCCAAGGGTAAAAAATCAATTAAGTGCAGTTAGTTCTTAAATTTGGAGTAGAAGAGCAACCTTTGCTGCAGAAGGCTGTACACCTTTGATTCCTATATTTCTTGTTTCTCTACAGTTCTATAGTACCCACCAGTGTATGAGGAGTCAAGGACATACATTTCTATATAAGCCAAGGTAACTGGCATTACTTTGTATGACTTCCATTTCCTCCTTTCTCCCATCTATTGAGCTAATCAAGCAGATATGTGTGTGGTGACCATATTTTCTTTGCAACTATAGCACACCAAACAAATAACAAATGATTATGATCAAGACCAGTTCATATTGCAAGATCTGGTAAGTTACAGAAGTTTCTCATGGCTCAAAAGTTTTCAGTGAGGGCTTTTCTTAGTGATACATTGCTGTAAAGAGACACCATGACCAAGGCAACTCTGAGAAAAAAGCATTTAATTGGAAGCTTGCTTACTGATTTAGAGGGTTAGTCCATTATCGTCATGTCAGGAAGCAGTCAGGCATGGTACTGGAGTAGTAACTGAGAGCTTTCCATCCTGATCCACAGGCAGCAGGCAGAGAGGGACAATGGGCCTCATGTGATCTCAAAGCACCCCTCCCCAGCAGCACATCTCCTTCAACAAGAACAAACCTACTCCCTTGTCAAATAGTCCATGAACTGTAGTCTAAGCATGCAAATATATGATCTTATGGAGGCATCCTCATTCAAACCACCACAGGTTTGGAAAGAGTCTCTTGTTTCTATTGATGAGAACCAAGATTCAGTTTCCAGGACCCGCCTTGTAGCTCACAACGAGCCCTAACTCCAGTTTTAAGGTGCCCCTCTTCTAAACTCTGTGGGCTCTGGGTGTACACTTGGATAAACATGAATACATGCAGAGAAAATACTTAAAAGTTATAAGAAAAGAGAAGTCTTTAGCTGGAATAAATGTGTTATTTGGGGTTGCGTCCAAGCATTTTCCTAAAAATTAAGGCTTTTCCAAATGCTCTTTCTGGCCCTCTTGACTGTCTCCATCCTGAAGACATAATCCAGTTGCTGTGGATACAAAAATCAATTTGAGTTTGTTGTCACAGGTAATGCAACACAAACAGACATACCTGCCCTTGGTCTGAAGGCACCTCTTAGAGCACATTTTCCATCCCAGTTCCACTTAGCCTATCTATGGGGGAATCCTAGGCTTAGAGTCTACTGACCTTTTTTCTCTCCTCTCTTATTTTTCACTTCTTGAAGCAGAGAGCATATTTTGATTGGCAAAAGGCTCTCCCATATCTCTGAATGGCATTGTATGAACATAGAGCTCTGCTTGTTTCCTTTGTTAAGCTGCTTTTATGCCTTGGAATGTTTCTTTCTGTGATATTTAAAGGAAACACCATTTAATTCCACCTTCTCAAGAGAGGCATGAAATACTATTGACTATTTGCTGAAATGCCACCTCTTGACTCCATTGATCTGAAGGGATTTGGGATTCCCACGGAGATCAGAGATTAATTATCCACTCAGACACCTCCCTGCACACCTACTTAAGATCTGTGCATTTAAGGCAGTGTATGGTCAAGTCCCAGACCAGTCTTAGGGGCCCATCAGAAATTCAACGACTAAGTTTGGGTCATGCAGATAACTTACAAAATTCAAATGAGGTCATGCTCATAAAAAGGGCATCTTCTGAATCAGTAGGAATCAAACCTTTCAGACTCTCCATACCAATTGAGTGTGATAGATTTGTTCTAAATCTATGTAAAATAGATAAAGTGGGCCAGTGAAGTAGTTCAGCAGTCAGAGGCCAATTCACCTTTGACCTCCACATGGGACTCAAATGTATACACACACACACCTCACATATGTACACAGACCAAAATAAGTAAATAAAAGATCAAAATTTACAAGTTTTTGTCAAGTGGGCAGAGTCAAAGAATAAGAGCAAACATGGACTTTAATTGGCAATAGGGATTAGTAAAAAGTTTAATAAGTTGTTTTATAAATGATATATATTTGTGTGCTTGTGGATATAGAGAATCTTAGGATAAACAGTGATATAGATGAGGCATGTCTTACCTACCCAAAAAGTAATCCCAGAGCCTGCGAGGATGGCTCAGTGGGTAGTGTTTGCAATGTGAGCATTAGGCCTTGAGTTTGTACCACCTGCGCTCATGTAAAATCTAGATATAACACCACATATCTGTAACTTGAACACTAGGGAGAGGGACGAGATAGACAGCTCTAAGATGACTTTTTCCTCTTTGTTTCAGTCCACAGTAGGCCAGCATCATTACTGTGGACCAAGATAAATGTGTCATCACCCTTAATAGTTTCTGTCCAACGCTCTGTCACAGCAATAGGGAAGTGACTAGCATAATTGGCAAGGGAAGTACCTACTTGAATGGTATTGCTGCAGTGGGAAAAAAAACATCAGTGGTGACAGGTGCATTTGTTGCATCTGAGGGAAGCTTGTGTCATGCCGTAAAGGGAGGGTGTTTTGCTGCCTACTGTCTGTGCTGATCATAAAGTGAGATGAAGATTTCAAGTGGAGAACAGAAAGGAAGAGTGAATTAGTCAGTTTCTTATTGCTGCAATGAAATACCTGGAGCAGGTGTCTTTAGATATAGAGGGAAAACTAGCTTATTTCCTCTAGTGCAGTGAGAAATCTCTTTATGAGTGAGAAAACTATAGGCATCCGGATAGCCTAGCATGAGGTTCCTGTTCCCCACAAAGCATGAGAGGAGGATGTGTATGTTTCTTTGTGAGGTCTCCTTTTACATCCACCAGAATTCAGGTACGTGATCTTCACCTTAATGACATAGTATCTAATTTAATTGCTTCCCAAAAGTCCTGGATAAACATAATCAGGTTCGGGCCCAGCAGTTAAGAGGTGCTCTTTGAGAGGACTCATTTGGTTCCCAGCACTCACATTTGGTGCTCATGACCACATGCAATTCCAGCTCTAGAGAATCTGATATCCTCTTCTGGGCTGTCTGGGCACCGGCATACACTTTAGTTCAATTTTCAATTCACAATATTTACACACACACACAATTTAAAATGTAAGTAAAATAAAAATAGCTATAATTTTAAAAGATAATGCTAAGATGGAGAAAATGTAGAATAAAGACCAAATGCCTTGTTGATGGGAATATAAAGTAGCTGAATTATTCGGGAAATAGATTATCCAGTTTTTAAAATGCTTATCATAAAATTACCCTATTACCTATCCATTCTACTTCTAGATATAAAAAGAGAAACACTCTGAACATAAATGTATTCACAAACATGCAGAGCCTTGTTCATTATTTATAACAGCTAATGTCTATCAAGGACATGAGTGGATAATCATAGTGTGGTATATTCATGATATGAGTATGTTTGCCATATTTCAGAGTGCATGCTACAGTACAGCTAAACCTTGAAAGCATGCTGAGTTAAAGAAGCCAGACAAAAAGGCTGCATATTGTATGATTCCATCTGCATAGAATGTTTAGAAACGGAAACTAAAAGATTATAAATTGCCAGGGACTCAGAAGAATACAAATTCAAAGTGACATTTTTACCATGCTCACTCCTTTCAATGATACAGAGGTTCTGGTGGCCAGTGCTGGTTCAGAGATCACAAATCAGGTCTATGCTATTCAGATCACTTGGCTTCCATACCTACTCCTTGTATCTACATAGGCTCCTAAAGTCAGACTGAATTGATTTTGCAAGCTAAGATTTAACACTAGAAGATTTTTCTAAAAATGAAACATGGGTGCCTGAGATCTCCTGACCAGGTCCCACCAGCCACTTTCAACATCGCTATGTTGTCACAGCATTGTCTCTGGTTTCAGAAGATGTTCTTCAAATCACTTGTTCTTTTGGGGGCTGCAGCAACACACCTTCCAGTAGTTCTTCCTCTGTCTTTCCCTGTAGGATACCTTAGGCTGCTGTTTTCACTCTGTGCATGAATGCAGGTAGAGAGTATAAGAGTGATAAGTTGTTTTCTCTCTATATCAGCATGAGTTAAAGAGATGAGATATATTCCTTATGAAATAGAACAAAATTAGCTTCTCAATTGTCCTGCTGATTAAGTATCTACTTATGAAAAATCAAGTCATGGTTCACTGCTGTGCACCTCTCTGGTAGACTTGGCAGAGGTTTCCCATTCCTTTGGCGGCCTTCATGCCATTGTACATTGTGAATTGTTCTTTTGCGAAACACTATCTTTCCATTTTACATGTCAAATTTTAACCAAATCTGCACCCCTTCTTTCTCAAACCCTCTTCAACCTCCCATCCTTTTGTGAGCTGAGAAATTCTCTCCCTTTTCTGTCTCCTAGGATAACTGTGTATCCATAACAGTGACTGAAAGAGATAAGGATTTCATTCCCACCTTTAGTTTCCATTTCATGTGTGGACCTTCTAGCTGTCCTATTGTGTAAACCTTTTGAGAGCACGACCATGCTTTCTCTATTTGCAGTACTTAGAGTACCTAGAGACCAACTGAACTGAAGAGTATTTGACCCTTGACCATGAGTAGTATATAATATGATGCAAAAATACATCAATATGAAGGACTGGAGAGATGACTAAGCAATTAAGAGGACTGACTGTTCTTCCAGAGGACCCTGGTTTAATTCCCAACATTCACATGGTGGCTCACAACCATCTGGAACTCCAGTCTCAGGGTATTCAATGCTTTCTTCTGGCCTCTGTAGTATACAGATATACATGCATGCAAAACACCCATCTACACAACTACATATTTTTTTAAAAATTAAACACACACACACACATACACACACAGGGTTGGGGTGGCTCAGTCAGTAAAGTGCTTGGCAGGCAAGCATGAAAACATCAGATCCTCCTGAACTGCCAGCATGATGTTGCATTTCTGAAATCCCAGAACTGCGCAAGTAGAGGCAGAAGGACCACGAGGGTTTTCTGGGCAGTCAGTCTATCTGAATAAGGTTGAATAAAACACTCTAAATGGAGAGCAATAGAGGAAGATAACAACTGACTGGTATTGACCTCTGGTCATCACAAGTACATAGGCACACATGGATACATACACATGAACACATACACACAGTACATATGTTTATATACATGCAAATGTATTTAGATGAAAAAATAAATTAATAGTATAGACAACAAGAGATGTTAGTATAGTATAGTATAGTATAGACAAGAGATGTTAGTATAGTATAGTATAGACAAGAGATGTTAGTATAGTATAGTATAGTATAGTATAGTATAGTATAGTATAGTATAGACAACAAGAGATGTTAGTATAGTATAGTATAGTATAGACAACAAGAGATGTCCTGGGCAATCTAGACTGATAAAGATGAGTTCTAAGGGCCATAACTACTTTAACTCCTCCTGATACTGAGAGACAGGACCACAAGAAGACAAAAACCTTGGGAAAGACTTCAAAGATGGCTTTAGAACTTAAATAAATATTGTATTATCATAAAAATTGATTGAATATAAAAGAAAGGAGGTGACATAAAAGGTGTGAACATAAGGAAAATGGTAAAAATAGCAGGCACCTTTTGGTTGTTTGAAACTACTGAACTAGCCCATAACAGTCCCTTGGGCATCCATTAAATTTTAAACCAGCTTAGTGATATCACATGAAACATATAGCTCCATTTAGGGTAGTCCAGCCACTGAATAACGTTCTATTACAAATAGCATTGTAAAGGAAGCTTACTATACATAAATAAGACAATTTTTTGTTCAGTTAGATTGTGTACCAAATATAAGGATGGTGTCAAGAATTTTGGTGACAATACTCACAATACTTATTGAAGGCTTGTGTGCATTCAGAATATGCAAAAGGTACAAATTTAACCCTATTTTCAAAATAGGAATACCGAACCATTCTAGAGCAGATTTGGAGTTGTTTGTCCAATTGCACACAATTTGTATACTGATCTCTAAATGTTTTGTGTTTCTTTTATTATTTATGACCCTGACAGTCAATGGCCAAGCAAACATGATCATGAAGCAGCACTTATGTTATCCCACGGTGTGTTTAATCTGCCCTTCTTGTAAAGCGTAGATCCAATCTGTGTGAGAGAGCTTAAATTTAAGTGCACTGTGAAGCCACTCTATTTACTTAGTGCCTGTTGCATTTGTGGGCACAGATTCACGGGTCTTGGTAATTATTTTCTTAGTTAAGCACTTAATTACCATCTCAAGGTACAATCCAGATACTCAAAGTATCTCCTCTCTGTTGCCCCTACTTATTTTATAAAGGAGGAAAATATCTCATATCCCTGTTTTCACTCTTTGGTGAGTGTCCTGAAAAAGGAACATTTACCCAATGGTAAGACAAATAGCAGGAACTCACCCCCTCCTCAGCACACGACTGAAAGCTCCTAGTGATTATGGCAAATCTATGTCTGCTCCTAGAAAATTGCTTTGGGAACTCATGTTGATCACAGGAGCAAATTTTCTGACAAGATAACGTTTAGACAGGAGCATAGAAAAATTGGGGGGTAAAAAAATGATCCCTGGATGTTTTATCTCATTTTTATTAACATTCTTTAATTCACTGTAGTCCTGTCTGGTGAGCCTAGCTGTTAGTGGAAGCACTGAACTACAGTGAAGAGACGAGAATTTCTCTGGAGAGGTTACCTTTAGTCTCATTTTACAAACAGAAGCTGATGGGAACAGATGTGCTTCCAAGGGTTGGCAGTTGATAAAAGATTAAGGTGAAAAGCAAAGTCTCTAAAGCCCTACCAGACACAGATACCCAAATAGCAAACCCTCTGGACTGGCCCAGATTCCTCAGCCTGTTTCCAGAACTTGCTGTTATACAGTCTGCACAGACGGTGGAGTGCTTGGACAAGGAAGGGAGGGAGGAAGCTTGGCAGGGCACCAGCTTGGGAGAGTGATCTCTCTCTCTCTCTCTCTCTCTCTCTCTCTCTCTTTCTTCCTTTTCTTGTTTTTCCCCCTCAAAGAGCTGGTTTGGGTACAAAATAAAAACCAAAACATATTCTTTCCTTTCTCATATCTCTTTCAGCTGCAGTTCTTTTGGGTTAGCAATTCTGTGTATAAACATGTGGAGCCCAGCGGACAGCTTGCTGCAGTATGTGTGTCTGCTTTAACTTGAGGTCAGAACCACTTTGCTGTGCAGTCCAGAAATACTGCCTCAAAAGCTGGCAGATACAGTACCACTGCAGTTGTCAGTGCTTGAAGGCTCACAAAAGCAACACATGCACTTTTGATGTCAAAGCATGATTACCATTGAACCAAGTGAAATTTCAGCTCCCCCCCCCGCTTCCTCCAGAAGTCTCCAAACTCTCAGGAGATGAAGCAGGTATAGGAGGCGGAGGATGAATGGATAAAGAATCTGTTGCTAGAACTGAGGAGAGCCACTATATTAGAAAATAATATTAAAGCATGCACTGTAGGCTAGGCACAAAGTATCTGTTATAGCAGGGCCTTATGTGAGGTCTGTGCTACTTCCTTTCTATGTATTATGCTTCACCCCAGCAACAGACAAAGGGATCTCTCCATCCATTCTCTGCTAATTACTCTAATCACTACTTCCTATCCAGCTCTTTACTCTTTCTTGTAGCGATCTAGTGCTCTCCATATTCCTTCAAATCTCTTCTTAGTTTCCACATCAGTGCATCAACTGCCTCTCATGCCAATCCCATTTACCCTCATCCTATTTTTATACACGTGGTATGCAGCTGCATTGCCAAAGGGACACAGGCAAGATGCATGTTGACTGAACACTTATTGTTGGCCAACTTTTTAACAAATCCAGTGCATATGATTTCTGATAATTATCCTAAAATACTTCAAGGCCACCTTGATTAGGACCATTTTACAGGTGTGATAACTGAGATTCAAAGAACAGAACAAGCTACAATGGGGAAATAGATTGGGTGACCTGGGCCTTTTCCTTTCTGTTCAGTGGCCTGCCTGGTGTACCCAGGCTCAGCATAGCACTGGAAAGATTCCTCATGTAAAACAATGACTCACAGAAGGGATGTAAGGAGTACATGCGGCCCTCAGAAGTCACAGGGGAATAGGAAACCACACAACTCTTGTCACTACTATCCTAAGACTTCTCACTACCTTTAACCTTTGTGTTGAGTCTTGCTACTTTCAAGGTTCTTTCAACAACTTTGTCTCTCTTGAGCCTCACTAGATTGTTGTGAAACAGGCTCACAAGAAATTGTTTCCTAAATTTCATAGACAAGGATATTGAAGTCCAAAAGGGGGATGATTTAGCTAACCCAGTAAACAGAGGCAGGAGTAGGGCTCTATCTATTAATTCCATAATCACCATATTTTTAATGCATCATGAAGCCTCCAAACAGACAACTATTGGATATGTTGAGTCCAGGAGAGCCTGGTAAGACCATGTGTTCTAGTGGATACAGCAGCTACCCAGATAATTTCTGAATCTTCTTTTTGTTTTCAGAGCGCATGTACCGCCTTTCTTTTTCATCTCAAAACCTTGATGGATGACCTACCATGAGGCTTATCATTTTTGCTCTCATGTCTTCACCATGTCAATGATGCTTAGCTCAGTGTTCTCAAACTTTACCCACCACCTCATCATTACCTCCTCCCAGTGAGAAAAACTGTCATCTGTTGCCCTGAGATTTCAATATTACATATATATATATATATATATTGCATAACTGTTGATGTGGTATATGCATATCTGTACTTTATACATAAAATTGAGGAATACTTTTGCTAACCCTCAAAAACCAGTGTTTGCTCTTTTAATGCAATTTTGCCAGAGTTGGAAAAGCATAGTGTGGTTCATAATTATGAACTTATTTAAGAGGAATAAATAAAAAGAAAGAAAGAGGAGAGACTGATGATGGAAGGAATCAAGAAGAGAAGGTGGGAGGCAGAAAACAAGCAACAAAATAAGGCAATGAAGACAGACACTAGCACTCAAAGACGCCTTCGGTTCCCTAATAGTAAGACCTTTCTCTGATAGTACTGACTTCTGTGTTGCTAATATTTTTTTGGAAACCTGAAGTAGAACAATTCTTTTAACTTTTTTCCTCTGAGAAACCATAGAAGTGGTGTGTGGTGGATAAATTCAGACTTCAACACATAAGTGGAACAAAGACTGTTTCCTCTGGCCAAATGTATTCCTCTTTGAGAGACTGGCTAGATCTCTCTGGACATTGGAGCTTGTCCTTGCGGTGATGCTTATAAAGTCACCTTTTTGCCAGTCAGCAAGTCATGGTACAGGAGAATGTGCTGGGAATTACCCTTCCTTCCAGTATGCTTTCACACACTCCACCTGGCCACTAAATTGGGGAGCTAGAAGCAAAACTAGAATTCAGCACTGACACAGGAAGGAAGAACTTTACCAGCAAAGCCATCTAGCTCAAGATCTAGGGGAAAACTGGCAAAGCTGTACCAGAGATTCTGCCTCTTGATGCTCAACCTCCTTTCTCAGAAGAAAAAGTTCTTCTCGGTTGTTCTCATTGCTTCTTACAATCAAATTGTGATTGTTTGCACACAAAGAAAGGGCTTTTAAATGCATGGCCTTTATCTAAAGGCATGTATGTCTGCTCAGTATCCTGGGGACCAGTATGATTTAATATCACCAATATTTGAGTAAAAGTGTAGGCATTGGATGGTGACCTCAAGCTATTGACTAGCTTTCCTCTTTGGGAACTGACCGTGGATTACAGATAGCACAGAGCTGTGGTAAGTTTTGCTGCCTCACCAAAAACCCTCATAACCAGTGCTTCGGGAAGAGGGTCACTAGGCTTCAGCCCATGTAAAAGTGGAGAGAACTGTGCCAACTCCTTACTTGTACGCGCATATTTGGGTACAAAACATGTGAATGCTGTTGGCATGTTCTGTGATGGATTATGCCCGCCAGTCCTGCCTGAACACAATGATAAAGGCAAGGTATTTCCTAGTCAAAGGACTTGAAGGATTCAATTCTTTCCTTCTACCCTGAGGGTCCTGAAGCTTGAACTCGTGTCCTAAGGCTTGAAGGCAGCTTCCTTTACCCTCTCAGCAGTCTCAACAGCCCTTACTTAATTTTCAGACTGAACATGTTGAAAAAATCATCTGAACAAAATAAGATCCAGACTGATGGCGCAGCTTAGATGAGAAAATTTGAAGGACTGAACAGTTTGCCTATCACCCACTAACTAAGGGATCACCTTTTATAAATGTATCAGGATAGGGAGGCATCTTCTGCCCACTCCCACAGCAAGTCCACCAGAGCTTTACCTCCAGGTTTCTCTTGCTTTGGGCCTCACCTTCACAGGTGCAATCATTTACAGGCTAAATGGTTTTATTTTTCCTTCAATAAATATGTACTTAATCCCCATGAAAGAAACTACTGCTACCTGATTGAATGAGCTAAGCAATATAATTAGAAGGTAAAAGGTCTGCCTGATATATTATATAGAGCAACCCAGCTATAATATCCTCCATCATCTCACCCCCTGTGTGGTTTGGTCTTTTTTTATACATGTATGGTTTTTGAAAGAGGGGAGAGGCTGAGATAAAAATGGCCTGGGCAGTTAGCAGAATGAGACTGAGCTCCAAAAAAGGGACCGTTCTGGTTGGAGTAAAAAAAAAAATTAAAGGAAAAAAAAGAAAGAAAAAGCAAACCCCCAGTCTCAGTGCTAGAAATAGAGATTTCAGTGAAAACGCCATCATGATGGAGCAGATACACAAAATCACAGACCACGTGGTTCTGCAGCTGAGGGACAAATGACAGGAATGCCTGGGCCAGCTGAAGACAGATTGTTGTATTGTTCCATTAATTGTGTGTAACTTGGCTTTTCTAGACCTTTCTGTGACAGACTAATCCAGCTTCCAAATGCTGCTGAGCCTTCTCCCTTTTGTTCAAGGCCGCCCACCATACCTCTGAGCTGGAATTCCTGCCACACACAGTTTCATATGTAGAATTTTTAATTGAAGATAGACTGCTGATGGGAAATGTTTAAAAAATACATTGTTTTCAAAGAGGATGCTGGCTTAAGGAGGAAAAAAATGTTTCTCCACCCTGACCTTTATTTAAGCTCTTACACAACTGGGAAGCTGATGGGCTGGGTGAGTATTTACCTGGGTTGGTTGCATTGAACAAGGTATGGTCACCTGGCCAAATATATGCCACCCTATATATATATATATATATGCTCTTTGAATATGAGACCAACTTCTCTAAGTTACCCCTGTCTCGCAGCACCCTGGGCCAAGATTCTTGTTCAAACTGCCAGAATCTCTGAGTTGAATAATCACCTCACATCAATCAAAGTCTTATTAGGATTTTGCCTTCACATTCTTGGAAGAGCCAGTGGCAAAGCTTTTGATAGCTGTGGGTTGACTACAAAGGGGATATTTTGTTATTATAGGTATTAGGAAAGTATTGGAAACCTTCCCTTTTGGAGGGGCATGTTTCTTACCAACCCAGAGGTTTGAGTGGCAAAGGAAAGCATGTCGTCTCAGGAAGGATGAGGATACACACAAAGGCAGAGAGGAGACTGTGTTCCAGTGTCCAAATGGAGGGGAAAGGCACGCATTAAGAGGGAGGATGAGTGTGTCTCCTAGGACTCAGAGAATAAAGACAGATGTGGATATTTGATATCATAATGGTATGATCAGTCAGAGGGAAAAGGAAGATGTGGAAGAGTAAGCATGCTCAGCTGAGAAGCAGAAGTTCCAGGAATCGATGACCTTGTGCCAGCTGCATGTTGCCTTCAGACTTGGTCTTCATTTCCTTGAAATGGGATAATTCTATGTCTGCCTTGTAAGACTATTGTGAAAATGAAATCCAGTAAGGGAAATCACTAGCAGAGCTTGCTAGACTAACAAGGATTCAGAAATAAATTCGAAGCTGACCTGTACTTATGAATTCATCACTGCCACCAGATGGAGGCCATGGGGGCAGTTGGCCAACAAGGAGGTCCATGCTTAACTAGGACCCTACCCAGCCTAGCTACTGGCTCATCATATCTTCTTCCAGAGTTATTATCCAAGGCATATATCTTGTATATAGCTGAACAACACAGCATATGATCATAAGACCTTCTAAGTCCATGATTCTTAACCTGGGCTAACCTGTGAATTCAACCATCTGGAAAGATTTATAAACCTCCCCACCCCTCAGATCTGTGAAGTCAAGTATTTTAAGGTAAGCCCTAGTCATTATTATTACCAAAGGTCCCCAGTGGTCCCATACACACAGGCTGAGAGAAAATGGCTTCCTAATGGCCCAATGAGAGAAGCAAATAGCTAATTACTTATAAGAGAAACAACTAAATGGGGTTGAGGAGTTACTCTAGCTCAGATGCCAGTGATGATGGCTTCAGCAATGTAAAGCACAAATCTTAAAAGTCTTCTTTTCAGTCCTCTTATCTCTTTCTCCCGTTTTGCCTTTCTTCATGCCTCTCCTCTTCTCCATCCACTCTATCCCCTACATTATTATTTTAATAGGATGCTTTCATCTGCTTAACCGCAATGGTAGCCACTTCACATTAAATTATTTTAGAAATCCTTGACAAATATTTTCCTTCATGCATCTCATTCCAGTAGCATTCCTTAGCTTTCTATTTTGTTTTAATTCGGTATGTGTCTTTGTCCTGCATCTCAGCACTCATATATGGATGGTTGGGTATCTCCATAAGTCTTTGAGCATATTTTACAAATCTGTAGTCATACATACTACATACGCCTGAACTATTTCATCTTTCTTTCTCTGAGTTTCCATTTACCTCTCTGAAGCTCATATATCTCAGTAAGTTTTTTTTATTTACTCTTTTTCCTTCATATGCAGGCAAGCCTGATGAATCAGAATATCTGGGGAATGGGAATTCGGGGGGGGTTAATTTTCTGGTTAAATGACACTAACTTGAAAACTACTTTTGTTTCATGTTTTATTGATGGGAGAAATGGTGAAATCGAAGTACAGAATGGAAAGTATCCTCAGGGAATACCACATAAATCCTTCTCAAATGCAAAGGGAACGAGTCTTACTGAGGTATGGGCATCCAAAACTTTAATCTTTTCTGGAAAATAAAGAATAGCACCCAGTCTGAAGACGAAAACTCCTGACATCTAGATTCTGCTTTGTTCTTGTTGTTGTTGTTTGCATAGCTTGAACTGCCCTGCAAATGTGTTCTGATTAGCCTGGATCACTCTGACATAAAGTATTTGCCTTTAATATACCTCTCTGGTTCCCTCCTAATGCCATCCTGTGTGTGTCAGTCTGGCGCTTGGTATCCCTAGCCCCACACACATTTGTGAGCAATGTCTTCAGCTCCAGATAGCCTGTTTCCAAACTCTGAGGTAATTCAGAGCTTCACTTGCATGCCCACCCCACTCACCTGAGTAAACACATTGGCTTTTTTCTCTTAATTGATGCTCGTCCTTGCCTCAAATACATTGCAATCTTGGTTAGGGTAGGAAAATGTAGAGAAAGGTTGACTGGATATGATTAGACCCAAAACTCCACTGGAAGGAATGTTGGACTTTCTTGGTTTCCTTTGTATTAACCAAGTCTTTCACCATTAACTTGATGCCTTCCTTACTGTATTTCCTAAATGAGGTCTTGCTAAAGGAAAAAGTGGGTCAGTTGATGGTTCCGACTAGTTTTTCCTTAGTTAATTTAAGGTTTTCCATATGTTCTTTGGGAAGTATGTGCTAACTATGTCCTTTGCTGATTAACAAACAACCTGGGGGGTTTTAGTTTAAACTTGCAACTCCCTGGTTAAGAGAGAGGGTGGACTTAAAGAGGAAAATACATAGATGAAATAAAAGCTGAGAAAGACCACTCTGTCTTAGTACAGGCTTAGTCCCAGGATTCTTTCCTACCATGGAGCCAGGTGTCTCAGTCCCAGCATTCCTGATATTTGGGGTCAAATTGCTCTTTCACATTAAAGACAACCTGTTCATTTTTAGATGTTTAGCTGTACCTTCAACCTCGATCCTACAGAGGCCAGTAGCATACCAGCTAAGCATGGAAATAAAAAACTATCTACAGACATTACCAAGTGAATTCCTCTCTCTCTTTCTCTCTCTCTCTCTCTCTCTCTCTCTCTCTCTCTCTCTC
>LOJH01001428.1:27424-43510 GCA_001685095.1 Ellobius talpinus
TCTCTCTCTCTCTCTCTCTCTCTCTCTCTCTCTCTCTCTCTCCTCTTCTCTTCCCTCTCCTTTCCTCCCCTCCCCTCCATGTGCCAATATGCCAAGACTGGCCTTCAACATTGAGCTGGCCGTTTTTTAGGGGTGGAGGAAATGCTTTCTTAGCCTACTCTGTTGGAGAAGCCGTCTGAGTCCTGACAGTGAGAAAGGGTTGCACTGTGACAGATTCAACCTGTGTACAGAGAGCCTGCTGGAGATCCCACTGGGGCTCGCCCAGTCTACACTCTGTCCACGGAGCACACTGCCCACAGGGATAAAGATGCTCTTGTATGGCATAGGAGAGGCTAACACAGACATGTGCCGTTCACGGTGATTGCGTCTAACCCTTGGAGAATGTACTAGAAAATATGTAGAGAAGAGGTAGTTTAAAGATAAGGACGCCTTTTTCCTCTTCCCCTCATCTCTAATTCAGCTTTGTGACTGTACAGAATAATGCTCCTTTTCCTGAATACCAGAGAAAGCCCGTGCCGAATTGTCTACCTCAATGCTTCATAGATGGGAGTTCATACAGCAATTAAGTAACCCTCCAGTCACAACTGGTCTATAAGTAATCTGTCCTATTGCCAGAGACCTGTGATTATCTGTTTAAAAAAAAAAAACAAAACAACAGCAACAACAAAAAAGAGCGACAACATCCTCAAAGATGACTAGTAAGCCTGTGTCATGGAGAGTCACAAGTTAAGGCGTTTTATTGTTTTTGCATTCCTGTCATTTCTGCCTCTGATGAACTCCAAATAAATGGGCATTACCTGTCCCTGTTACTTTGCTAGGAATGATGGTGGGTTGGGAGATCTACCAGGTAAAGTAGTGACTGGTCAAGTCACTAGACTGGCCCTTAACAACAAAGTTGAAAAGACCAATGGTAGAACTGAGGTCACCAAAGGCAGGTGGCACTTTTCAGGAAAAGTCATATGAACAAGGGTATGAATCATTCCATTCTGTATTCCTCTGAGCTCTGCTGTGGTCATTCATCTCCAAGATGCATCATTTAATTGAAAAGAACACAAATCTGAAATGCCCTAGACATCACATGCTGCCTTAGGAGCTAAGGAGACATTAGAAAATCAACCCTCTCCGTTCTGCACATGACGAAACTGAGGCCAGAGACATCTGGAGATTATTCAAGGTCGTACACCTTCTTACTGACACAGATAGATCTTTGCCATTCCTCCTCAGAGCTGTGTTCTTCCTTTGCCAGTCTAGATGTTCACTGGTCCTCACTCTGCCTCCAACCCAGCTCTGGACTGGGCCCTTGGCACTTCTGAGTTGCTGCAGAGCACTTTAACAGACAGAGAAACAATTTCATCATCAAGTGGTTTTACCCCTTGCCAAAACAATTATTTCTGACAGCATGCCGACTGATTGAGCCATAAACTCTAAAGGGTTGGAGGAGCAGGGCTGGGCAGGCACAAGCAGGGGTAAACAGTGGCCAGCCATTCAGCAAGTACTGTGAGCATAAGGCACCCAATCCCCATGGCTGCTAGGAAGAAAATCCTTATAATGCATGCAGCTTGGCAAAAAGATGAGAGAGACTGCCAAATGGGCAAGAAGAGGTCCTACTTTGGATGTCACTTGATTTGTAGAGCTGGTACAGAGAAGCAGAGAAGAGTTGAGTGTTAGCAAAAAAGAAAGAGAATAAAATTAAATGCACTGCATTTATATGTGAGTTTTCTTCTAAGTATGCCACTCACAGTGTAGAAGATGCTTCTAGGCGGTGACTAAGAAATATATATACATGTATATTTGTACATATATAGAGATTTTTATGCTATTATGCTGCAAATCATTTCGCCTGCATGGTATCTTTAAGCCCTTCTCACCTCTAATGTGGCAAGTTGTATCTTTTCTATCCTCTTAAATCCCTTGGCAGAGCTGTATACATTAACAGATTGAAATGAGCTTTATTGAAATTTAGCTATTCTAAGTCTTCTGAGTTGCAGAATCCCAATTTATTATGTATTTAAAGCATACCAGCACTGATTAAATCAATGCAAATTAGGTTAAATAAGAACAACATGAATCAAGTGTTTCAGCAAAGTTGAGTTGAGAAACGACAACTTTTGAGTCACCACAGCAAGTTGATATGGCTGTTTTTCACAAATTTTCATTTCATTCTTCTAAGCACCCAAGATACTGAAATGCGGGAGAAATGTACTTACCTTCAGTTATTTTTGCCTGTCTTTCCTCTTTGCCTGTCTCATGAGAAGGCTTAACCCATCAAGTAGTAATGTGACCACCATATTCTTAGTCAAGTTCTTTGTTAAGGATAACCACAGATTTGTGTTGCCCAATGTATTCTTCATTTGTTGGGTAGCAGGAGAGCAGTGTTCTGCGTACCTTAAAATCCCTGTTGATAGTTGGCATATTTGTGTAAGGTAGGAGATTGGGTCAATCTTGTTGAAGTAATATATCATCAATTCTAGAAGCTAGGTATGCATCAAACATACAATCTAAAACCAACATGCAAACATGGGGTTGTGAGTGGAAGCCTGGCTCTCTAGTCTGGTGTCAAAAAGAGTAAGTGCTGAAAATATTATTTTAGCACATTAGAAAGAAGTCTGGGGTGTTCAGGGTATGATTCTGTTTGTCAAGGCAAATTTGGTGGAGAGGTAGAAGAGAGAAAGCTTTGTGTAGTTGTAGAAGCTAGAAGTATAGCATGTAAAAGGAAAAGCTAGTTTGTTATTCTTTCTCTCCTCAACCTTATAAAGCAACGCTTACCTAGTAAGCCCTCTCATGTTTTCCTGGTGCTTCATGTTGTGGGATGGAGGCAGTCATTTAATTATTATTGTCACCCCTTTCATCTAAACTGAAAGCCACTTCCAATTTGTTCAATTAAGTCCAAAGAGTCTATGAGTCTATGAGTTACAAGTCGAAAGATTCTGAAATGGGGCTGGGGAGTGAGTGGGTAAGGTGGTTAGAGGCAAGCTTGAAGACATAAATTCAGAACCCCAACACCCATGTAATGGCCAGATGTGGTGATGTGTACTGGAATCCAGTCACTGGCACTGGAGTCACAAGGATCCAGAAAGCTTGTTGGCCAGGCAGTCTAGATTAAACAGTGAGGTTCAGCTAGAGACCCTGTTTCAAAGAATAAGATAGAGAAGTGATTGAGGAAGATATCTTAATATCAACCTCTTTCCTCTCCATACACCAGTGTCAGTGAGCACACACGCACACACACACACACACATGCACACACTCATGGGCGCGCACACACACACAAACACACACACTTTATGAAATTAATCTGTGTTATAGCTGTCTTTCCTTCGATAGTCCTTGTCAATGTTCAAGGAAAGAGAAATTAAAATAGCGATTTTAATGTTCTGTCATTGCTGGTACCAGCCTGGACCTTGATCTTTCTGTTGTTGTCTTTAATTTCCAGTAGCAATGAACCATGGCTTTTCTTTAAAAGGAAACACTTAGAAAAACTGGGGGTGGGAGTCACAGTTTCAAAAGGAGAGAATTAACCTCTTTGTTCCTCTGGGCATGCACCACACAGATGGTACTTTATGTGGAGTGTCACCACAGATGCATGTAGAACCCAGGGGTGAGGACACTCAGACTTCTCTCAGGAGGTCTACTTAGGGGAGACAAATTAGAAAGGGGAAGTCCCTTCTGATCAGACTGTCTGCTTCTCTTGAAAGAAGATAGCAATAGGAGTAATAATAAGAAAGGAAGGCCCTGTTGTTCGCAATGAATGAACTCAAGAATGCTAGTAAACTAAGTAAGTATGAGTGCCCTGATATCTTGGGCCTGTTTATGAGTCTGTTCAGTGATGGCTTATGCACTGGGTTTTGAAATGTTAGGTGGACCTTTTATTTCATGTTCTATTTGGTGACTTTTGTTTTAACCTTCAATGTAAAGATCAAATGTCTAGGACTGCTTAACTGATTTCCATCCTCCCCTATCCCATGCAGAGTGGTCCCTCATTCTTTACCACTGTATTATCTGTTTACTTTAACTAATTTCTTGGTCCTAGTCATTCTATAAGAGTGTGGCAATCATTTACAAAGTGGCCATTTTAGAACAGCAAAGATTGTTAAATATCTTGAAGTCAAAACAAAACAGAAAAATTGGCTCAGAATTCCTGTTCTGCTATTTCCATTGTTGTTCATTAGTTTATTTTGTTTTGTTTTGAGACAATGTTTTCATATGTAGCCAGTCTGAACTTGAACTCCTTCTGTGGCTCAGGATGGCCTAAAACTTGTGACCACTTGTACCTCGCTGGTGCTGGAATTGTAGGCATGAGCCACCATTTAGAACTTGTTTTGTTTTGTCACTGTGACTCTACACATGCCATTCTCATTGTCAGTCAAATAGGTCACAGGATGGCTACCTGCAAGGATACTTGGGGGAGTTTACTGAGATGATGCCTGTTAAAGCTATGACTCAAAACAAGCTGGGACAAGTAACCTCAGAACATGTTAGAAATGCAGGATTTGGGGGCTTCCTCAATCCCAGCACTTACTCATAACACCTAAACAATTCAATAAGTTCATTAAATGGGAAACATATCTGAGAATGTAACTCAGTTGGCAGGTTGCTTGCCATGGATGCATGCAGCCCTGGTTTCTGTCCCTCATATCAGGTAAAGCAGATGTGGGTGGTGCCAATCTGTAATGGTAAAGACAGAAATATCTGGAGTTAATGGTCACCCTTGATTACATATCCAGTTCAAGGCCACCTGTAGCATGCAAGAGACCCTATCACAAGAAGAGAAGGAGGAAGAAAGGAAAACAAACAAAAATAAAACCAATAAAACAAAAAAAATGAGAAGTATTATGTTGGAGAACTGTCCAACCCTAACCAGAAGTGGAAACCCATTCCTCCATATTGATTCCTTAGTTTTGTAACTGAGGAAGGGAAGGAACAAAAATGTTAAGTTGTAATTCAATCTTGGTGGTAAAGTTTGGTCAAACAAACTTACTCAACTGCATTGCGTCTCTCCTATTAGGTTTTGAGAGCATGGTCTATGTCTATCACTGCCTCTGGTCCAGAGGAGGCATTCTGATAAGGCTTGTTTCTATAATCAGTGTTGGGAAGACACTAAGGATGCATAGGGCTTTCTGCCAGTTTGCCTTTGCCTTTCATCCTTAAGATTTGATGATGTTCTGACATCTGACATAAGACTTCGACTCCATGGTGACTGATCTAAGGCTACACTCTATCTTGTCTCTCCAGACTTCCAATCATAGAAGGAACAGGACAGCAGGGGTTCATGAGGGGAGGATAGGCAGAGGTGTTTAAGAGCTGTCTTTCCAGAAAAAAAAGTTTGCTTACATTGGTCCATTTTTAAGCACCACCCAACATTATTGTGTCACGTGTATATTCCTTATGCAAGTATTTATTATATAAAAACAAAAATTAGAGAATACAAGCTAAAGAACTCAATTGATAGTGACAAGTAAGGCAACTAAAACCAGCAATGAACCATGGAGTCTGGGAGATATTTTGTACATGAATTTGTCTCCTCTTGCTCAGTGCTTAGCTTGTTATTCTTTTTAAGGCCTTGTGAAATATGCTGTGATAATACAGTCTTATGTATGGACCTTGCACACTTGAGGAAACATGACCTCATGCTTTTATTCTAGATATGGAACTGGTGTTAAAAGAGTGGGGGATTTTGAAAGCATTGTCAGTGTGTGCTCCCAGTTATCTTTCTGGAAGGTTGTGCATGTTTCTTCCCCAGCAGCTCTTTTTCTGCTTTCTCTTCTCTTTCAGAAACCCCTGTACAGTACACAATGAAACACACCTTGGTCTGTTCTCCAACTAGCTGAAGGAGTGACTGAACACTCTGTGTGTTCTTGACCCCTGGCAACTATCCTTTCTGACACCCAGTTTTCCACTCAATCCTGAGAAAGAAATTCTCACTGAATAAAGACGGTTGGACTTTTGGGACCTTCAGTTCCTTCTGATTGTCCTGACTTTTATTAACAAGGCAGCCAAGTTATTCTCACAAATGTGTTGTTGATCAACAATTTCCTAATCCCATATTACTTACAATAGGCTAAGAAGGAATTAACATGATGTCTGAGGAGGTGAGGGTGTGTATGACCAAATTGGAAAACCTAAGTTTGATCCCTAAGGTCAACATAGTGAAAAAAGAGAACCTGACACACATACACACACACACACACACAAACACACATGCAATGCACACACACATAAATAAATAAATATAAAACAAAATGAAACTCCTCAGGAACAGATCGACTATTTTCCTAATTTGAAGATTCTCTACCTTCTACCTGTATATGTAATGGGTCAAATATGAGGGACCATATGCACATGATGTAGAGATTATCATATAATCTGATAATGTGTCTGTGTCTTTCTTAGGGAAGTCAGGTGTACTTGCTGGTTCACAGACATGCCTGTTGAGCTGAGTATATTAACTGATTTGATTATTTACCTAACCAATAGCCCAAGGAACCTGAAGTAAATATAGAAAATTGGTCACATTACCTTGGGAGATAGGGAACAGTATTAAACCTGGAAGATCCAGATTTTTCCAGATGGGGTCACACAGGCTTATGCCATTTATGCATGGTTTTCCTCCATGAATCTACTTTCTATGGGATTCCCTGTGCCCAGCATCCATAAGCAACACACTCTGTGGAATTCCAGCATATTCAGATTAATTTATCTCTTCCTGCAAACTGTCTCCATTCTCAGGAACTGCCTTTTAATCTTCCACAGAGAATGCCTTTTTAATTATTTATCAAATGTTTCTGCTATTTTTTTTCCTAGTCTGTTTTAGGTTAAGTGAAGAGTCAACTGAGAATATGCTGTAAGTTAAATATGGCCCATGCTTTCTCTGGTCCTTGAACCTGAGGGGAGCTGTGGACCAAAACTGCATGGCATGGTTTATGCTGTGGCAAAGATATAAACTATGACTGTGGTTGGAGAGATTTATCTAGATAGTTGAACAAGGCCAGGTAGAGAAACTCAACTCAGAGGGGAAAAAGACAGCTGGGAAGATGGATCTATGAGTAAATATGCTTCGCTGTGCAGTCCTGGTGCGGGGTGTTTGGATCACCAGAATTCACATAAAATTCAGCCATATTACAAGCATCTATAATCCCAATGTGTCCCTACAGGGAGGCAGAAGGCAGAGATGGAAGAATTTTCCAAAGTTCATGGGCAAGCTAGCCAGGCATACCAAGCCTCAGTTAAGAGACCCTGCCACAGGAAACTGGAAAGAAGACAAGGACCAACACCTGGAAGTTGGTCTTTCAAGCTATACAGGAGCATTATGGCATGTGTGTACTCACACGCACACAGAGAAACAAGCACAACACACGTGCGTGCAAGTGAGTACACGGGGTCAGGGAGAAACTGGGGTGTAGATTACCAGGGTCAGCAAGGGGACAAGATAACTCCAGTTAGTGGCGAAAACAGACAAAACTCTGAGGTCTACTGGGGTACAAAGAGTGTGGGTACCCATGCCCATAGGTGTGAAAGAGAAGAGAGCAAGGAGCCAAGAGACTAGAGGGTGGATTTAGAGCTTGGTTAAGCAGACTTTCCATCTGGCATTTGAGTTCCAAAGTGTAGGTCGAGGAAGTGCAATTCTGATGATGTTTGTAAACAAAAAGGGAAAACAAAGGCTACTGGAAGCAAGGAGAGCATTTGGAGGCCACCCTATCTGTTAAAGTGCTAGAATACATAGGTCTGAATGGATTAGCACTGAGGACGGACAGGGCAGGCCAGAGGCAATGGTTGTTCTGCAGTGGAAATGATGGTCTTTCAAGTGACATTTTCCTCTGAGAAATAATTTAAGATGATTTCAATAAACGTGTATCTTGCGGATAGAAGAGAGGCAATGGAGAGCATGAAGCACACCCCATTTGCTAAGAGAGAGCAGTTGAAGGGCTGAATAGATGTAAGATCTGAATAGATGCTACACAGAGAAGTGCTTGGTGATTTTAGTGGTCAGAGAAGAGACAAAGCTCTAGCAAGAAAGATTAAATAGGAATGGTACATAGCCAGAAGTCGCAATTCAGGCAGTAGTATAGATCTGGGAAGACAGGTCTTAAGCTGTGACGCCTAAATAAACCCTTCCTCCTTTTAGTTGGTTCCATCAGGTGTTTTTGTTTTGTTTATTTATTTCATTTATTTATTTATCTTTTTTTGCCTGGATGGACAGCTGCATGCATGCCTGGTGCATCTCCATGTGCATGCTGGGAATCGAATCCTGGTCCTTTACAACAGTAACAAGTGCTCTGTACCATTGAGCCAAATATCCAGCCCAAGGTGTTTTGATTTTAAGATTTATTGTATTTATGTGTATAGTATGTAAAAAATATGAGTTTATGTGTATGCCATGTGTGAGTGAGTGCCCTCCGAGGCCATAAGGGGGCATCAGATCCCTTGGAAGTTAGATGTAGCTGTGTACCACCTGATGCTGGTATATGGAACTACACCATGGTCCTCTAGAAGAGAAGCAATAACCACTTAACCACTGAGTCATCTCTCCAGCTCTGTTTGTCAGGGGCTTCATTGCAGCAGTGAGAAAAGTAGTCATTGTTCCTACACACTGCTTGTTTTAACAAAAAAGTTATACCTAAAACAAAAGTTTTCTTCTACTAAGATAGGGTTTACTCAGTGTACAGAATGCCTCTAGATAAAAGTAGAGCCTTTTTACAAATTGATAATTGTCAACCCTGAAAAACACAAGGAAATGGAAGCTAAATGAGGGAGAGTTTAATTATTGTGAAACTGTTCATAGCAAAGGCCCCTTCATATGTAAGCACACTATGGAGCTATTATTAGTTTTATTTCATGCAGTGGAATACAAAAGAAAAAATGTACTTCAGCTCAATAGGTTTATGAACCAATTCAAATTGTGAAAGTCACCAACCTTTGGGGAGATGTCTGATTGGATAAACCAAGAAAAAGAAGCATGTAGACTTGGTATTGGCCACTGAAAGACTCTGTCAGTAATGATGGTGCTAAATGTATCCTGCCCCAAGAGGGTTTGTTGCTGATGTCTCTTCTCAAGATGAGAGTGTCCCTTTATAGGTAGACCTTATGCCACCTTCTCAGATATGAAACAAGGCAGGGTTAGACATGTAGTTCATCAGAGAGGACTATATCTGTCCTGTTGGCAGAAGAATGTGAAACATCAAAAACTTACTGAAAAGAAATTTTGAGATTTCTCCTATGAAGGAGAAAGCTGTTATACTATTTAACAAAGCTGTCCATGTTTTCAAGGTTGTAAAATAAGAAAAAAGGGAACTTAATTATGATATTTAAAAAAAGGGTAGAAATGCTATTTCAATAATTATTTATATCAATTTTCATTATTTAACAGTAAAACAAAAATATAGAGATTTAAGGCAAGAAGGAAAGGGACTCCTAAGCACAAAGATATTAACTGCTTACAGTTTTAACAAAAACAACGCAAAATATCCCAGTGTGTGGTCCTTAAAGGCAATAGTGATTTTGTTTATCTCCAATTTCTGTGTAGGGACTGAGGTTATCTTATTTTGGGGCTGGTTCACTGGGGTCAGCTGTGTTGTTTACACAAGTTTTTGCCAGAGATGGAAAGCCCCAGGGTGGCTTCACACAAGGATGGTAGTTTGATTGCCAGAGACTGGGTGAGTGTTCTTTTCCACAGCGTTGCATTCTCTAGCAAGTAAACTCAGGTACAGTCCTATAGGACTGCAGGATTCCAAGGACAGCAACAGAGATCTCTCAGCATTTATTTTTTTTCTAGTATGCATCACCTAGCAAATGCTGCTACCTAAGCTAATGACCAAAGATAGTCATGTGGTCAGTTTGACTTAAGGACTAGGGAAATAGGTTCTCTGTCTTGATGGGACTTGAAGGACTTACAGTTATTTCTGCAAACTAAGAATAACAACACTGGTTTGATGTCACTTCTAATGCAAATACTAAATGCTGTCAGGTGATTTTTAAAGTCTTCAGCAGTATCATCTGTAAACATCAAGAACTGATGGTGTTGGTGTCACCCACAGTGCGTCAGAAACACTGAGTCCTGGACTCCATTCAAGACAGAAGGACCCAGAAAAAAAAAATCTCCAGTTTCACAAGATCCCTAGGTGATCCATAAACCCGCTAAGATTTTAGAAGCACTGTAGCTTTCTGCTATTCCTCGTGATTCCCCTTCGTGCAGTTGCTATGCTGTCCTGGTGAGTGATAGATCTTTGATTTTTAAAGGTGCCAAAACTGTTTCCTTCTGCACAACTGAAACAGAACAAACAGGTTGAAACAGTAAAACAGGTTGCTTCACAGCATGAATAGCTAGAAAGAAAGGAGATAACATTTTTCTGCTAAGTTGTCCATTGCCTATAAAAATTTGAAATTAAAATAACACAATATAAACATTTAAAAATGTAAATCACATCTGACTGTAAAACAATCATTTAAATGTTAGAGCAATTTCACACAATCAGGTCAGGAAAGATAGGCTTGAAATGATTTTTTTTCTGCCCAAACCATTACTTAACTGGACTTTGGTCCTCTGATGGATTAAAGATTGCCTCTTTCATCTTTAATTGATAGTTTAAACATCTGTAAAACATGTACATACCCCGAGTAATTTTCAGGATTTTTGTTTAAGTACCAAGCAAGACTAGCAGAAATCAGCAGGTAACTGTGTTATAAGAAATACAAATGTCCTGTAGCTTAGAGGAGACTCTTCATTTCCCAGGTCTGAAGTAAGGATGGAAGTAGTGAGCTGTAGCTAAAAACAAGTTTATTTCACCTTGCTTTGTACACACAAGTCACACCCAACATATGTGTAGCTTTTCTTCCCCCCAAATTTTGGACTTTACTTAAGTGAAAGAAACTGACTATAACACCCAAAGACACCCTTACTTCTTGGTTTGCCTTTGAAAAAAATGGGGAAGAAAAAAATGAGGAGATTCAGTTTCCATAAAGTCAAAGCTGTCCTTCTGTGTGATGTTTGCTTTGGATTTCCCCATCTTGAAACATGGAGTATGCTCTGTGACTGATGCTATTTGAACTATTTTTTTAGGTAGGTTCTCTTGCTACCCATCAAGCAACTTACCATCAAGGCTAAGAAATATCTATTAAACAATCGGTGCAGGAATACTCTAGGTGTGTAGTAGGGAACTAGACTAAGTAGACTTGTAAGCAGACAACAACCTTGGTAGATAGGGAAAATTTAAATAAAACTATGTAGAAGAGACTAAGGGATGAGATCTGATTCATGAAAAGTTAGGCAGGGTATCTATTATGGTGAACTTTGGTCGTCAGCTTCACACAAGCTAGAGTTACCAAGAAAAGTGTCAGTGAAGAAGTGTTGTCTATGATGGGTTAGCCAATTGCTTTTGCTATTGGGGGGGTTGTCTTAGTTAAATTAATGGAAGTTTAAAGACTAAGTTCACAATTCCATAGGCAGAAGTACTAAAGTATATGAGTAGTGAAACTGAACCGAGCACAAGCAAGCACACAAGCCAGCGTGTATGCATTCATCTCTGCTCTTAGCTGTGTACATGACATGACTAGCTGTTGGAAGTTCCTGCCCATACTTTCCCCAGTAATGGTGGACTGTAACCTGAATTGTAGCCTGAAACAAACCTCTCTCACTTTGTTGTTTTATGTCAGTATATTTTATCACAGCAACATAAATGAAACTAGGACAGTATCTCTGAGGTGTCACTTGAGTTGAAACATGACTGTTGAATAAGAGGCCACTATGGAAAGTTTTAAGACCTAAGAGACCCTGCATAGGGAACAGCATGGTCTGCAGCCCTGAGGCCCAAGAAAACTATGTTACAGTAAATGAAATAACTAGAATGTTGGAATGAATGAGGTAGAAATTCATCCTCAAGGAATTCATGCACTGTTTTTTTATAAGCCTTCACGAATATGAACAATTTCACCACCAGCAGTGAAGTATTTTATAGAATGATCACTCTGTTTCAGACAGTAAATCAAAGCATTTTAATGACTTAATTCCATTTATAGATCAGAGAATCTGCCATGTTCCCATTATAAGAAAACCAAGGCACTGAATATCTAAGCCCATTTTCCTTATCTGGCATTGATGATACAAAGTGATTTTTTTCACATTCCTTCCATCCTTTATGGGGTAATTAAAAGACCTGGAGAGCAACTGCCCTTGAGACTGTGAAGCCTTGCTTGATTCCTCTACCATCTTCTGTTTTATGGGGGTTCATCCAGCAAGGACCTAACTTGAAAGGAGAGGAGGTAGTTCAGACTTCCTTCTGGATTCCTACTCCTCTCAACCCCCTATAACCATCTGTTGCTGTTTGCATAGAAAAGGACAGAACAAAATAGAACGACCACACATATTCAGAAACCTCATTTTGAATGTGGGAGTCCAGATTCATTAGCAAGTTCCTCAGACTTTCTCTGAACTTTACAGTACAATCTAAACATAGCCCAGTGAAGTCATGGAGACAAGTGATGACCAACTTCCTCGTTAGAATGGCATCCAAATACGTCATTTTCTACATCCTTATGGCATTTTCTTCAATTGGCTGTTGTTCTCAAGAACCTCTAAGTAAATAATGCTTATTCTGATCATCTATAGACACTACATTGGCCTGCAGATTCTGACTTCCTCTTAGTCTATATCTTTCACTCTAGATGTCTGTCATGCTCACTCTCGACTATTCACTCATCCAGCCACAAACACTTGTCCTCTAGATGCACCTGCAGTACTACTTACTTTTCTTGTTGTGATAAAATGCCGAGTAAGAAGCAATTCAAGGAAGGGTTTATTCTGGCTTACAATTTGAGGGAATATATTCCAACAGGGCGTAGAAGATATGGCCGCCGAAGCAGCAAGCTGCTGATCACATTGTGTTTGTAGTCAGAAAGCAGAGAGCAAACAGGAAGTGGAACTGTGCCCTAAAAATTCAAGAATGCCTCTAGTAAGCCACTTCTTCCAGCAAGCTTCTTAAAGGTTCCACAACCTTTTAAAACACCAACTGGGGACCAAGTGTTCAAACACAAGAGCCTGTGGCATGCATTTCACATTCAAATCATAGCACCTGCTGAGTCGGCAACCCTGAGGTGGGTACATAGTAAGTGCTGAAGCCTCTGAAACATTTGGGATAGCACTTTCTCTCTGAAGCCTGACTCCTTCCGACAGGGATCACAGTCCCAGAAGGCTGGGCAAATCTCGCCTTCTGTCTCCCATTCATCCTAAATTAAGTGGTCCATTTAATCCTGTCTTACACTGCTCTCCAGATGTTTCCCAAGCCCACCCACACCCTTTAAATTTTCTCATAAAATTTCTCAATATCAAACTCACTCAAAGTGTATTTTGGGCATAATGAACATAGAATTGCAGTGCATGTGTATCAGTTCTGACTTACTGCCTTATTAGCAAGTCCTTTCAGCATACAGCAGAGACATTAGATGAGATGTCTAATAGCACTTTCACCTCTCTCATTCATAGATTTCTTAATTTGGAAAGAAACTCACAACAGCTGGTGAATGTAAGATATCCTCAGTGTAAAAGTATTGGGGACTTGTTTCAATGGCATCATTTTAAGCTATTTATATGGAGGAGAATTTGTGTGATATAATGCTGTACAAATTTATAGATAGGAACCTTAAGATTTTGAAACAAAATTGTTAAACAATGTGACTGAACCGTTCATGTGAAGTTAAGCCTCAAAGCAAGTCCTTAGCATAGACAGGTACGCTGTCCAGGCCTGCAGAGCAATGTTAACTGAAGCCTCTAATTCTTTGGCTGTTCTTCCTGATGTTAGACAGCCAACATGGGCAAGCTCTGAATGATCCTACAAGAAGGTTTTGGTGTATTTGTGATTTAAAAATTCCTTTTTAAAAAAATATTTTTTTTATTCTTCACGTTGTGTAGGAGTGTATGTCTGCTTGTGATTATGTGCATATGCGTGAAGTTGCCTGCAGAAGTCAGAGGTGTGTGAATCTTCTGGAACTAGAGATACAGACAGTTGTAAGCCACCTGAAACGGTGACTGGGACCCAAACTCAGGTCCCCTGGCAGAGGCACACGTGCTCCTAACCACTGAGTCATCTCTATCCCCCTGAAAGAGCAATACTTAACCAAAGATTAAACCAAAGTAGGATGTTGTGAGTTCATTTCTACGTCCAGAACTGCTAACAGTAGGAGACTCACTCTTTATCAGTCCCTGGCACAGAGAAAGGCCCAGCCTGCCTTGATTCCTTTGCACAGGCCGATTGTGGTCATATGGTTACTATCCTATGTAGATAAGCCCTCACTTTAGAAATAGTAAATTACTTAAGAGAATTTAAACCCATCTACTGTACTTAATTTCAATATAATTTGCATTCAAAGAGTCTCTTACCCGTTTGAACATTATTTACTGGGAATCAACCACTTGTTTTCAATACAATTGCCTGACAAGTGTTGGGGAAAGCATCCAGTTTTTGAACTGTCATTGTTAATGTTGTTAGCTTTGTTTCAAACAACTATCTAGTAGTTGGACAGAATGAGACTGGCACATTGCCAAATGGGCCACATAAGCGGGGCTTGCTTCTTTATGTAACATAGAGACAAGTGCATCCCTGCTGGACCTGTGGACATTACAGAGACCTGAGAACATTTCTGAGATGTACGTATATGGCTCAGGATATTATTCAGCCATTGTGGAGAGCAAAGTGATGTTTGCTTTGATGGCTTTGCTCTTTTGAAAGCTAAAGTGGATGAAAAAAGAAAAGTAATTCCATGTGACTTGGGTGATCTAGTTGGAAGGACTCTTGTATCTGGGTCTCACAACTCCACTTTTCACTTGGGTTCCGGGCTACCCAGCATACCATCCCAGCTACCAGAAGAACTCCTGATTTACAAAGGACACTAAGTGGCATTTACCACCCACCTGACTGCACTGGTGTCAGGAGGTTAAAGTGGGACATCTTCAAAACTCCCTTGGAATCATTTGATGTTTGTAGGAAGACATTAACAGCTCCTGATGTGGGCCTTTTGCGAGTGAGTGTCTTTTCCTGTGGCCTGCTGGTTGGAAATGAGGCAGTGTTTTCTATACAACTATTTTGAGAACTGATAAGACAGGAAATGCATGTTACAAAGTGATAATCAAAATGCCACAGAAGAATCTTTCTCTGATTCTGACATTTTCCAAATGCTTTAATGCTGGCCATTATTTTTTATCCATTTAATATTTTTAAGCAATTCAGTGATTTATCTGTTAACCATCAGGACTAAGGGTTTTTTCATCTATAAAATGGGATTAATATCCTTGTCTTGATTCACAGCTTTTAAGAAAATAAAAATAATATGGTACAAATAAGCAGTTGATTTTAACACTGCATCTGGGGCTGTATGGTACCTCTATTTTCATAAGGACTGCTACTAAATCTGTAGACATAGTCATAGATGACCAGTTCCTTCCTTCATTAGCAAGGAAACTTAATTTCTTTGCAAAATAGAGTATGGATTGGAGGACAGTCTTGGAGTTTCTCCAGATTTCATTTTTTGCCTTATGGCCCTTGAACTTAACTCTGAGAATGAACCGTGGCAGCAGTTCTCTGGAATGGGAGAGTCAGATGCCTGCCTTGTAGAGCAAGTGAGTCCCCCACAGCGTTTGAATTCTCCATAGAATACAGTGGCATAGAGAAGTAGATCTGGATTCATTTCTTATTCAACATAAGAATAAAGAAGGAAAGGCCCTTAGTATCCTGCCACTCTTATGACAGAGGTTTTGAATGTTCTTAAGTAAATCACAGATTGAATGATTTTCTACTGAATATTTAGTGCTCTCCCCTCCTCCTCTGTTTTATTCTGCTTTTGAGACAGGGTCTCACTATATAGTTTTTGCAGGCCTGCAACTTTCTGCATAGGCCAGGCTGGTTTTGAACTCTTAGAGATCTATCTGCCTCTGTCTCCTGAGTGCTGGTATTAAAGCCAAGAGTCACTGTGCCCAACTTTACTTGTCTCTTTCAAAAAGAGAAAGAAAAAAAAAGAAAAAAGAAGGAGAGGGGAGAGGGACAGAAAGAGGGAAGGAAGGAATGAAGGAAGGAAGGAAGGAAGGAAGGAAGGAAGGAAGGAAGG
>LOJH01001429.1:10716-48955 GCA_001685095.1 Ellobius talpinus
TCTATCTATCTATCTATCTATCTATCTATCATCTACCCATCCATCCATCCATCCTACCTATCCATCTGTATCTGAACCTGCATCCCTATCCATATTTATATTTGTACTTATATCTTTATATCTATACCCCCAAGAACTCAGTTGCTATTCAGATAGAATTAATGCAGCACTGAAAACAAGAGGAATAAACAGATCATGGCCATCTTCTCCCTGGCCAGAAACTGGCTCTGTCCAGTCCTAAGCTGCAAGAGCCCCGTGGCAGTCTGACAGCTGACCCCTGTGGCTCAGGGTCCAGAGGCTCAGCTGGACCTCAGCTTCTCCTCCCTCCTGTTTCCTTGCCATACCTACCTCAGAGCTGCTGCAAATGGCAAATGAAATAAAGAAAAGAGAAACGTACAGTGGCCTTTGCATGCAGTAAGCGCAAAGCATCCAAACTAAGAAGCTTGTAAAAGAAAGAGAGGGAAGGAGTTGGTTGTTTGGAGCTGGACTTTCTCAGCTCAGATGGTACAAACATCTTTCTTTAAATTTAAACACACACACACACACACACTAATCTCTTAGAATGTGTCTCTACAATTTTTTTTCAGTTTTCATGAGGAAAAAATATTCTCATTTTACAAATAAAAAAAGCAGTTTTTAAAAGTTTAAGAATTGTGTTGCTTGCTCTCTGTCCACATCAAAAGCTCTCTGATTTGGGAGCTTAGACATGTGTGTCCCTATCTACAGAAGGAGGAGAGGATTTGTGTGGGAAGCACACCCTGGGAAGGGCACATGTTCTCCAACTCATGTTCCCATTGCATCAACACATTGCTCTATCCTAGAACTAATTAACAGCATCTTGTATTTTGTCCTGTTGTTTCTCTATTAAAATAAATGTTTCTTTTAACTTTCCAGTATAAAACTGCACTGAGAGACAACAATCATAGAGAAATACAGGACACAGAGATTATGTGCTATGTTCCAGGGTCGCCAGGGTCTTCATATGGAAGCATTTTTTTTCTGATTTCTCTTTTCTATATGCTCAAAATGTGAAAAGCAGTTTTTAAAAGTATGTTTATTGAACACTGGTGTGGGATGGTGCAAGCAAAATTATAACTTCCTATTGATTCTTTGAAGGATTGAGACTCAATATCTACCAGCTTATTTATCTAAGGCTTTCTTTTTAGTCTTCATATTTATTTATTTTTAAATTTGAAAACCATATTTTGTATTTTATGTACAGCAATACAATTTACATTCTAGACAATACTACAATAGAGTGAGTTTACCTAAGGTGGGGTTTTTTGGTTTGGTTTGGTTTGTTCTGAGAAAGGGCCTCACCTACTCTGCAGCCCTGGGTGGCCTGGAACTCACTGTGTAGACATAGTGGGCTTGAACTCACAGAGATCTGCCTGCCTGTGCCTCTGGAGGGTTAGGCATGTGCCACCATGCCAAGTGAGTTAGCTAACCTTTTTAATGTTTTGAGATTATAATAAAATTACATTATTTACCTCTTTCCTTTTCTCCCACCAAACCCTCCCATGTGTTCCATCTGAGTTCTCTTTCAAATTCATGACTTCTTTCCTCCTTAAAGTTCTTACACACACATGTATGTGTGTGTATGTGTGTGTGTGTTTATTCCTATGCATAAATTCAACCTGCTCAGTAGATAAAATGTTATTTGCTTTGCACAGTTTTAAACAGAAAACATACAGGAAAACCCCTGTCCCCCAAACAAATTTAAATAAAGAAATCATTGATGGTTAGTGCAATAGAAATTAAGCCTGACTGGTCACTTAATATAGTCACAGCAATCCACTAAGGTGTTCATACTTCAGTTTTTACTTGAGGGGCTGGAGAGATGACTCAGCAGTTCAAGAGTGTGTACTGGGCTTGCAGAGAACCTGAGTTCAGTTCCCAACACCTACATCTGGCCTACAATCTCCTACATGTATTCACACAGAAACACAAACTTTAGAATAAACTACTCCTTTAAAAAATACCGTTTCACTTGGAACCGTGATGTGGCTTTTTCTCAACAAGCAAAAGTCATAAACATAAACAGTCTGCAGGGTCCCTGGGGTGAATCATCTATACAAAAGTGGAGTCTGGGGAATTCTTAGTGCTTACTTTGCGTAGTTTTGGCTTCTCAACCCAAACAACAAATCATTCTGGAAGAACCCCATTTGTAAGTGGGTTAGTTCTGAGAGTTAGTGTAATCAATTGTCTGAAATTTGAGGTTTGCTTTTCTTTTCCCAAAGTTTGAGAAATGCAACTCAGTTCCCCAACTGGTCAGCAAAAATGTCACTCCAAGGAAATTGGAAGCTCTGATGCAAGAGCCACAAACACACAAACTTCTCCAAGTTTCCTGGGCAGGTGGAGCAGGTGCAGAGGGGAGTGCCAACTTCAAAACACAAGGGGACCGATCTTTTCCAGGTCCAGCGACTTCTCGTTATTTGTTGGTAAGATGAGGTATTCATCTCAATGAATTGCTCTCCACTTACCACTAGGAACTGAGGCACAGTGCCCACAGGAGCTGGGGGCTTGGGGTTTTCTCCCATTGATAACCTCTTCTGCAGATAAATTGTTCATGAGCCAACTGTTTTCCCTTGGAGAATCACTCTTGAGATGCACGATCCTCCTGCTCTCGGGCATAGGTGTGCAAGTGATGCACTGGAAGGCTAATTTCCATGAAAGTGGAAGCCAAGACTCATGCAATTATAGGCCTTTGGATACAATTAGTATTTTTGAAACAGAGATAAGACGTCATGACTTAGCCAAAAAGAAAAAGGTTATCACCCTAAAATTTCAAAATTACTTGGGAAATGAACTTTAATCTCTTCATTTCAAATAGAAAAAAGAATCCTTTAATAGCTTCTAGAAACTTCTTCGTGTATGCATAAAAGAAAGAACAACCACAACTTAACTCAGATGTTATGAGGATGGACCAACAGAAGTTAGTTTCAAAATGAGGGTTAATTAAAATGTGTTGGTCTTCAAATGGAAAGGTAAAGTTAAAATTGGTTTTATAAAACCCTTTAATACAAAAATAGAAATTTGAGGATTAGCCCAAATATCAGAATGGAAAAGATGCCTTATTTACACTCAACCCTAAATCCTCTCTATATCAATGACTATGGACGTGATTTTTACCTATAAAGGTAACCCATTCACAGGGGAGCAATGGCAGGACGCAGGAGTCCTGGTGGGTCATTTGTCTTGTGCCACATCTGGAAGATGCACCCTGTCCTGGTGTTGTCCTCCCCTTCGTCCCTCCAGCATGCACAAGCCAGGCTCCTCTCAGACCCTAGAGTGAGTTCTGCAGGGCTGCAGCAGGGCAGGCACAGGGCCACAGAGGAAGTAACCTTATCCCAACATTCAGATCTCTGTGTTGGAGAGTATTAACCAGATTACAGGTCATAATCTATAAAAACTCCCCTGCTGGGGCCCGGTTTGACTTCCTTCCAGATGATCTCTCTTCAAGCAAATCCTGTATTGCAGTCATACTCCGTTTTGTGTCTGGACCCAAGGAGAAGAGAAATATGCAGAAAGACAAGCGTCCACCAAGGGTGGGAAGCTGGGCTGATGGTGCTCCACGCCTGTCACCACTGGGGAGAAATGTTCCTGCAAAGGAAGCCAACTGCAGCCTTTAGGATGAAGTAATTCGTCTACGGGCTCCTCATTCCGCTCGCACCTCCCTTCATGCTGTATTTGTAATGGATGCCCAGTTTGAATGTCTAGATAAGGACATGACTTATTTATTGGCACTCAGAACTTTCATAAATTTAATATGATTTATGGATTTTTAATAGCGGCTCTAATTGTTTCTTTACATGAGTTGCTACTTTTTTCCAAAGCCAGATTTCATTTGCTTTATTACGGCGAATGAATGGAAGGGGAAATGAGGTTTAAATAAAAAAAGTTATCCCTCAGAGGGATACGAAATAAAAAGTTGGCCTCAGAGACACATCTGCCTATGTGAAAACACCACTGAGAGGGCCCACTATTATTTTCAAGGGGTCCATGAAATGGGCAGAATTTATCTGTTCTCATTTGTTATCTTAGCTGGTAAGCAGAATATTTATGGGAAAGCACTTTTAAAAAAACTTTTAAAAACTTCTGTTCTCATTGAAAAGTTCTGGGGTAAAGAAACTATAATTAAGTTTAATTGCCAAATACACTATTTGGGGGGAGAAATTTTTTCTTTTACAAATTTCTTTCTTTCTTTCTTTCTTTTTTCTGTTTTACAATCCAGGTAATAACTTTGAAACTCAATGAGCATTTAGTATCCTTGAGTTTGGAACTAGTTTCTGGATCAAGTAATCCATTGACATCTTTGGAATAATTCCAAGGCTACCGAGAGCCAAGCAAAGCCACAGTCCATCTCAGAGGGAAGCTGGGACAGGAACTCAAGCAGGGCAGGATCCTGGAGGCAGCAGCTCATGCTGAGGCCATGCAGTAGTAGCTTACTGGCTTACTCCCCACGGTTTCCTCTTCTAGAACCCAGGACCACATGGCCAGGGGTAGTGCCACCTGTTCCTCCCACATCAATCATCGATCAAGAAAAAGTACCACAGGCTTTCCTACAGGTCAGTCTGGTATGTGTTGGGGTCTGTTTTCTCAGTTGGGGTTCCCTCTTCCCAGATGACTCTAGCTTGTGACAAACCGACACAAAACTAACCAGCACAGACTAGAAATGGCCCCCTTTCTCCCAGCATATCTCAGCTGCACAGCACAGATTCTTCCAGCCCTGGAATGCTGCTGTGCATGTGACTTTTGTTCTTTCAAGTCCTCCCTGGACCTTTCTAGCTATCATGATGCTCTTAAGTCTCCTTCCTGAACCTGTCTCCTTCCTTCCTTATCCACCCTCAGGTTGGGCTCTGAGCCTTCTCCAGCTCTGCTTACCCTTACATAGGATAAGCATCAGGTCACAAACTCAGTGCAGAGTAAGGGAGCTGCCACCCTCGCATATAGGTGTCCTCATATTTGCTATACTCCAAGGTCAACCTTGCCCTCCAGAGCCCAGACTGCCCAGGCCTCTCCAGAAATGGTTGTTTGAGTCCTACCTCTCCTGGCCTGGTAAGATTTGTTCCCAGTTCATCTAAACCTCTTGATTTAATAATAGCATTATTATTTAATTTGTGTCCAGATAATCTGGATCAGGTGACTCAGACTTGTAACCCCAGTTCTTGAGAGACAGAAGGACGAGGATGCCATGAATATGAGATCAGCCGAGCACCAATACCCCTCCCCACTTTGCTGAATAGATTGCATGACCACCCATTGACAAGTAGTTCACTCCTGCTACATTTGGCCCAGGTAGTCTGTCTCCTGTAAAACTGTTTGGGGTGAATTCCTTTAGCTTCAAGATATCTTGTCCAAAAAATTGTATCTAATTATACACATCTGTATTTAAATGTAGTAGAAAATGTCCAAAGGAGTAGAAGAGCCCATAAGGACCTTACAGATGGAGGGTATGTCCTTGTCCTTGCATTCCTTGGAAAGCGAGGAACTATCCTCATGTGGGAAATGAATTGGTGCTAAAGTTCACCCACTGAAAGGACAAAACTTGGCAAGAGTCACGTAGTCATGTTTCCCTGCCATGGCCTGACTTGTTGCCTGCGTCTTTCCAGGCAAACCTAGTTCTTTCCCTTTTCATGGTGCTTGCCCATGTTTCTTAATCTTGAATCTACTAGAACCTTGTGTGTTCACACAGTCTTTGGCATATCAGTACTAGCGGAGAGGGCCCTCTGCAGTTGTTTAGGCAGGGCAATTCTCGCCCCAATCCCATTCATATGCCCTTAAGTATTCACTTTGTTTTCTAGTTGCATTGGCGCTGACATTTAAAATCTAGTGATCAATTATTCGGAAAGAATCACTGTTTGACAACTTATGGGATGATTTGATTTCTTTAAAAACAAAAACAAAACAATAAAACATTTTCATCTGAGTTGATAGAATCAAAAGTCATGAATTCAGTAGTGTTTTCCCTAATTTAATTTGCATAAATCCCCGGTGGTTGCTTGTCAAACACAAGGTTCCTGAGTCTGATCTTTGTAGATTCTGATTCGGAAGTTAAGAGTATTGAAGCCGAACCTGCGTTATATCAACACCCAGAAGGGAGGGACTTGGTAGCTCTCCCTTTGAGAAGCACTAGAATGCAAAGGATCCCATATAAAGGGCTGGTAAAACTTGTAATTAGCCAAATTACATACATTAGTGGGAACATTTCAATTACCAGTACCACACTCCCCAATCAAATCCATTTAAATAAAGCCAGCATTGATGTCAGATCCATGGACCCAGAAAGTGCAGGGACAGACCTGGCTTTAGCGTCATAGAACCATCTGCTGCTTTCAAAGGATGTCATGAAACCTGATTTATCGCCATCTTTTGGAATTGTTTTCTTGTTCCAGTACTCTGCTTCCTTCAGGAATTTTTCCAAGAGCTGGCAAGATGGCCAGCCATTCCATGTTTCCGTGCTGCTTGCTAAAGCTTCCATGACTGGGTCATATTGAACTGAGCCATGTCATATTCCCATTGTCCCCAAGTCAATTTTCATGGCTACTGATAGAATGCCGGGCCTCAGTGCATCCCCCACAAATAAGAGAGGGCAAGAGAGAATCCTGTGATGTGTTGAGGAGGTTGGGATGTGAAACAGATCTCAGCCCCATGAGAGCCGATGAGGGAGCAGAACTGATTTCATTCACCCTTTCAACAAAAACCAACATACAGGTCATAGACCCAAGTATGCATCCTCAGACATTCGATGTTAATAGATGCTATTAAAGTCACAATCTCCTTAACTACTTGGTCACATAGATAATCTTAATTTCAGCTTTGCAGTGGCAGAGTACCGAAACCATCTGTTTGTTTCTGCAGAATATCTGCTTAGTAAATGTATTTAGTGTTGATTGTTAGCTTAGCTGTTTCAGAGAGGAGAACATGTGTCTCAGCAAATAGTTTGTATGAATTCAAGCCCATTAGATGGTTAGTATTCCATTATGTTGAGTTGAACCGACACCGCTAACTATGATGGCAGGGTGATAAACTGATTTAGGGTAAAAATCTGCGAAAACCTCACAATGGGAGGAGAGGGATAAAAGAGGTGAAATTAAAAAAAATAGCAGAATAAATCGAAAGAGTCAGATGATGAAGATGGATTCTAAAAGCTGCGTGGACAGCTAGAGTCCAGGCTGGGAGAGGAAAGGTCCCCTGGGCATGGACCTAGGCAGGTGAGAGATGGGATGATGGGAGAGAGGATGGAAACTCTGCCTGGCTTTAGACACTCTGGCCCTGATGCTGCTGTCTGCTGTGGGTGGGAGGCTTACAGATAACCCCTGGTTTTTATCAGCTATGTTGTGCTGTGGAGGAATTACAGAAAAAGTCTCTGCGATGCCACTGGAGGTGAGGTTGAGTTGTACGTGAAGGAAGAGGCACAGTCAGCGAGGGGCAGGCATAGAGAGCTGTGGACTCCAAAGGTCTCACTGGATCCCAGTTTTCTGTGATTCCAAATCTAATTCTTTCTGAGCAGTCATAGTCCGAGGCTCAGCTGAATGTGAACCATATATGCCCCTCTTCCAGGCCTGCTGTCTGATCTGGTTCGAAGGGAGCCAGGTGTTCCAGCAGCCATGGCCAGGACAACAAGAAGGGTCCAGGCATCTTTTTTTTTCTGTTTGGAATAACTCATTATCAGTCCCTTTATGACCAAAAGTTTAAACCAAAATGTCTAAAAATTATGATCATTAGCCTCATGGACCTCTAAAGGCTTTTTATATTATCTAGTCATTCAAATTTTAAGATTTCAAAAACTGGCAAAATATATCTTACCAACAAAAATCCCCAGTAATCAAATGATCTGTCAGAATCATGTGAGTTTTTTTTAAAGCACAAGTGTTTAAGTTACATGATACATATATTCACATTCTAAATCACTCCTCTATGTTTCTAGACACATTTAAGGATGATTTGACCATGTATCCTACTCAAGGAAAGCAAGTTCAATGAAACTATAGTGAATTAGACACCAAGACAAACTGGCATAGCTGTGTATAAAAGTGACTTCAAGAGCTGGACGCAGGATGACATCAGGATGTTGGCAAGTGGAGATGCACAGCAAGACTAGACTGTCTGATGCCCAGCCTCCAGTCAAACAAAGGATGGAGACAAAGCTGCAGCAGCCAACAGCTCCTGATGAGCTGAGGCATTGTTGTGGGTTTCTGGTTTACAGTAGATGTCTATTGGATGTGCAAGATTCTTATTTAACCTTCTTTTCTACCCTGAGCTCTCATCTCTGTCAGCCACAATGAGATGAAAGAGAGACACACTCTTGCCCCAAACAAGCTGGAATCAAGTGGCACAGGCATTGTCAGGACGGCTTTGGGACAAGAAGCAGGAGCCTAGCTCTCTAGCTCAGTTGAGATGCTCTTAGATTCCCCTTGTGCACAGCTGACTGGGGCAACAATTCTGTAGCAATCAGGGGAGGGATATGTGGAGAGAGATCTATTAAATAGATAAGGACATTACTCCTTAATCATCCAGACTAACTCATCTTTCTCACTGACTCCCAGACAACAATCCTCTTCCAGGACCTACGACATCTACTTAAGCAAGTCTCTACCTCACCCCACTCCAGCCTCTGAGACACCATTCCAAACTCCTCTTAGATGGTGGCATTAGAGACTTCATCCTCTTCTACAGCCTATGCTGTGGTACCACTCTCACTGCCTTGGTATTGTTGGTGACTGCAACTGTCCTACCTTACATCTCATCTTCTTAATCCTTACTTGAGGGCGTTGTTCCCACAACTGTCCAGCTGGGGAGACACGATCACCTAGGGCTTCCCCCCAGCCTAAACGTGAACCAGGAGTTTGTTGTTATTACTTCTATTTTCGAAACAACCTTTCCCCTTCTTCATCTCCTCCAGTCTCCATATCCTGCTGTGCCCTCCGATGCCTTCATTCCTCTACTCTTCATCCTGACAATTGGCCTGCTGATCTGAGTCCCCGCCCACTATGATGGACAGCTGAATATGGGCAACCACACCAACAATGTACACAGCCTGGCCCCAAACTCCCACGACTCCTTACTCCGTCTTCTTTCTTTGTTTTTGATTAGCATGGAAGGTTCAGAAGCAAAATTCTCAAAATCAATACTGAACTCAACTATGCATTTGCACCGTAACATCTCTGCTTAAATATCAACCTTATTTTTAGTTTTCTAAATTCTTATTTCTAGAGTCTCTGGTCAAGTCCATTCCCTGCCCCCATTGTTTACATTCCCCACAGTCTATCTCCAGTCTCCTGCGCTTAGTCTCAGGGATGCCTCCACCACCTACTTTACTGAAAAGAAAATATGACAGAACAAGTCAAGCTCCCTTAAATTTTCTTATTTCCCTCTAAAATTATACCTTTATCCAAATTTTTTTTCATTTCTGAGTAAAGATAAACCATTGACTTATGGGCCTCATCCCAACCGTAGGGTAATAATTTTTAATGAAATGCAACAGGTCCTAAGCGGAATCCCTTATCCAACTCTCTATCAGCATGCAGGATGCTCAGTGTCCCCGCTTGTTCCCTGGCGTTTTCTCCTAGTTTATCACCACCACACCAGACCAACTGGTGGTCGACAGCAGTGCCTTTGCCTCTAGAAAAGTGTACTGCTGGTCCTGGTGACTCCCAGAGAGCTCATCCCCATAACCCACCCGGGTCAGACCTTCAGCTCCCTCAGTGCCTTCAGCAGGCTGCCATCCCCGCCCCCATTTCCTCACTGACTTCCGCTCAGTCGCGAAGGGACTGATCCTTAAGCAGGGTTTCAGCGATGGGTCAGTGATATACCTTTGCTTGCCTCCTACATGGGAGGGGCAAGCTTCTGAGCAATACTGTAGCTGTTGCCTGACACATCTTTCTCCTCCCTTTGGGCCGTCCTTGCTCTCTGCTCATCCCCCGCACTTTATGCTGGTTTACTGTCTTTCCCTTCTCCACACACCTAGAGGGTCTGTAGTGTGTTTCATGCTGCGCTATTTCCGTTATTATTTACTTATTTCTTGGGTGTGTGACTCTTTAAGGAGTGTCAATGTTCTCCAGTACAACACCTCTTTTTTTTTCTTTTTCTTTCTTTTTTTTTATCACATGTCTATTTTAGCTTCGGGGCAGTGGCCACTCATTCAATACCTCAAACATCTTCTGCCTTCATTGCCAAGACTCAGACCTTTGTGCTTGAAAATGGAACCCTCACGTGCACATCTGCATCTCAAATATGGACCAGTTCTTCAGAATTTCTCTCTGGAATGAGCCAACATAACTCATTCCTCTCTCGGTGCTGGTTGTGCTGACCTAGCCTCCCAGGAATCTTGGAGGATGAGAACCATCTCTGACGATGCAGGGCTAGCTGAGCCCTGTGCCAAAATACTCGCCCAAACTATGCGGAAAATGAAAGGACACAGATGCAGCATGTGTCCACACATCATAAACACTCAACGTGTGGAATCATAATTTAGGATTTTAGGGAGCTGGTAGACAGCAATGATTTGGAAATTGAACTTAAATCCCAACCTTTATTTGAAATTTGCATAAATCAGAACTAAAACATGAAATCGTAACTTGGGTTTTATCTTTATGAAGAGTTAAGACTCATTAGTGTCAAAGTAATCTAAGCAAGGCATGCCACACATCTCTTCTTTTAAAAAAGAACTTTGGAAAACATTAACCTTGTCCAGTCTCCATCCCTACGCAGGAACCCTCCCAGACAGTCATTGCCTATGGTTCCAACAGTGCTTCCTGAATGACTTGGAGCACCACACTCCCTGAGGCAGCCTGCTTCATTTGGAAGCACATTCCACATATGCAAAGGTCTTCACTGCTTGACTTTGCCTGAGTTACAAACCCATTCAAGCACTCCTGGTAAGGCATGCAGATGAGTAAAGCAGGCTGCATGGAAGATGGTAAGGAATGGTGAGGTCTGTGGTGATGGCAGCCTTTGGTGCAGGAGAATTGTCGGTATTCTGTCAATCATGGTGTAAGTAAACGCTGATTGGCCAGGCAGGAAGCATAGGTGGGTCAACCAGACAGGAAGTAGAGGTGGGAAGATGAGAACAGGAAAATTCTGGGAAGGAGGAAGCCCATTCCTCCCCAATCCTGCCCAGACCATGGAAGAAGAAGAAAGATGTGATCTGCACCCATAAAAAAGGTACCGAGCCATGTGGCTAGTATAGATAAAAATAATGGGTTAATATAAGTGATAAGAGCTAATACAAAGCCTGAGCTAATGGGCCAATCAGTTCATAACCTGATGTAGACTCTCTGTGTGATTTTCTCTGGGACCTAACGGCTGTAGGCTGTGGGAACTGGGCAGGACAGAAACCCCAATGAGCAGGCTGTCATGCTACAAGTCTTGACTTATAGAGCAGATGTCCCCTGCTGCCGTGAGTGAAAGGGCCCAACATGTTGTCTCTCACTGTGATGCAGGGGAAGGCCAAAAGCCCAGATAGGATTGGGGCATTTTGGGACTTCTTAAATGAGCAACTAATTCAAAATATAGCTAAAACATAACAGTAAGTAAATAAGAACTACACAGAGAAACCATGTCTTGAAAAACAAAGCAAAGCAAAACAAAAAACAAAAAGAGAGAAGGAAGGAAGGAAGGAAGGATGGAAGGAAGAAAGGCAGGCAGGCAGGAAAGAAGTCTATAGACTAAACTCCACTTTTTTAACTTAATTTCTGCCCCACAATTTCACCTTCATTTAAAGAAATTAAACCTCTATAGTAAAGCGTCAGAAGTCAAGTGTGAAGGCTATCTACTGTTCTCCATGCTTACCATGGTCTTTCCAAATCTCTTGTCTTTTGAAGTTTGAATTTAACCACAGTTAAGTTCAAAATCAATAACACATACTTCTTTGAGAGAGCAATCGTTTGGGGTTCCTTGATGTAGACCAGTGTTTCTCAACGTTCCTAATGTTGTGACCCTTTAATACAGTTCCTAACATTGTGGTGACCCCTTACTGTAAAATTACTTTCACTCATAACTGTAATTTTGCTACTGCTATGAATCAAATACCCTTGTTTTTCAAGAGTCTTAGGTGGTGCCTATGAAGGGTTCTTTGACCCTCAAAGGGACCAAGACTCACAGGTTGAGAACCATAGATGTAAAGAATCTATTTTTAGTCTGTTGTTTGCTTATTTCTAGTCTATTGTGATAATTTTCATTTGGAAAAATCTACCTTGTAGCCTTTAGCCTCCCAGTTTTATCTACAGCAAATTTGTATATGTAACTTTCATGGCTTCATTGAAATCAAGAATTAAAAAATAAATGGAGTTTTCCCATAACCAAATACCCATTTCATGGTAGGCCAGGATTCCACTGCCTGGACTTCCAGTTGGCGTCCATCAGTCACTCGTTAAGAGTCTTTAAATCTTTGGAAAATATTATCCAGTCTGCTTGATTACCGCGCTGTCTTCCATGCTGTAATTCACTTTCTTGATGAGAACGTAACAAAGGTCAACAGCTAGTTTGTTGAAATGAAAGCACATTGCCCGAATAGTTTTCCTCATTTGCTAACTTAATTCCAGCTAAAAACCAGCCAAGGTCGCTACCCCTGTTTCACATGCAGGTTTAGTTCTGGTGGCTTCCTTCATATTGTCTTTTCTGAAAAGCAACCATTGAAGGCCACTCCTGCTCAGGGAGCATGGTGTGGCCTGTGTCCCTGCAGTAGTGTGCCTCAGGGCAGCCCTGAGGGAGGATAATTGATAGTCAGACACCAAAACATCTCTGCCATCCTGCAAGCTCCAGGTAGTCACAGGCCAGGCTTCAGAACAACAGAAAAACCCTGGTTAGGGATGCCAGAATGCATTTCTTTGATAAATATTTTGGTAGCATTTGAACTTGTATAGGAAACTTGTAATTTCCTTATTAAATCAATTTTTAATCTTAGAAATGGTGAGTAGCCCCAGAGAAAAATCTAAATATTGCCTGCATTCCATTTACGTTATTCAGTTACCCTGAGGGACCATCTCTACTATAGCCAAGATTTAGCAGATCTTCATGAAGGACCAGATCATAAATATTTGGAACTTGCCAGTTTCCCATGCCCTGTGGCACACGTACCTTTTCCTCCCAACAGTTACAAATGTTTTAAAAGCTGGTAATTTCATAAGCAAGTAGACAGTGCCCCTCTCTTTTGTGTGTGATTATTCATTTTTTGATTTTTGACACAATGCCCCACAGCAGTGTTTAGAATAATCTTCAAGTCATGGAAAGGAAGAAGGACGAGAATGTTCCCCTGCTTCAGACTGAAAAGCTGCAGAAGGAAACTGCTTGTCCAAGTTGACAGGACAAGTTTGCTCTGACAAAGAGTTTCTTAGGCCTGTGTCCTGTATGCTGCTGAGGGAAGAAAATAAGCACCACCTGGGTATAGGGACTCTGTCTTGCTTTCTTTTGTGCCAGAGAGCACAACTGTAACAGTGCGCGCTTTGGAATGATAAACTGATACGGAGGTATTTTAAATGGTGTGCCAAAAATGTCTTCATGTGCATAAAATGGACAAAGTCCAAGAATTACTGTTAAGTCACATAGTTCTTCTGCACAAAATTTTCTTTGTAGATATTTGGCAGCGTTGTCTCTGGATTTTTCCAGTCTGTGTTCCAGTGAGGGTCGTTTTTAAGAGAGTTTTTCATCAGCACGCCCATCACCTCCGTTTTCCCCTTTACTCTGCCCTTACTTTCCCGTGCTGGGGATAAACTGACGGGAGTCTTTAAACTCTTGTTCATTTTACCAAATCTTTCATTTTCTTCTACATTAAAAACTGAAAAATTAGTGGTTGTTTTGGTAAAAACTGTATCACAAATAGTAAAAACTAAGACATAGATGTTGGGGTTCAACCTGAAAACCGGAAAAGCAAATCAGTCAAGCCACTAGAGAAGTCTTACCTCTACCAAGGCTGGGCGACTGTAAGCTAAAACAGATAGCCTCTCTCTCCTCTCATTTTATATTCCCTCTAGTGCTAGGACTTAGGGCATATGACTCCCTAGTATTTGGATTAAACATGTAGGCTACCACCACCTGGATTTATTTCTGCATTGATCTTGTGTAGCCCAGGGTGGCCTGAACTCACAGAAATCCATCTGACTGTTTTCCCAAATCTTGGGATTAAAGGTGTGCGTCACCATTGCCTGACCTCTAGTGGCTTTAGCGTTACCTCTGGTCTTCAGGCAAGATTTATTTGTCAAAATACCAATAATATGCCACTACATTCAATTATATTTTTTTCGTTAACTTGTATTCTCCTTTTAATTGAAGTTTTCCTGCCGAACAGTGTTTGCGGTCTAGGGTCAGTTTATTTGGGAATTCTGATTCCAATGATGCTTTTAAGAAATAAGGTTCAAAACAAAACTTCCCTTATGGCTCTGACAGGGAGGTGAGAAAAAAGAAAGAGAAAGAATGAGTGGAAGCATGGTTCCAGAATGTTCTCCCCAATTCAGAAACTAGAGATTACTTAAGAGTGGAGCAAAGGGGCCTTCAGACTTAAATGTAAAGTAAATTATGGTATCCAACTTGCTAAGTTGCTTTCCACTGGCCACTGAAAATGAGCAAAACTGCATAAATGATAGATCTTCTCTCTGTGTGTGCTCCACGCTGATGGAGGAAGGCAAAGAGCTAAAATAACTTGACTGGATTAAGAGTCCTTAGAAGCAAGTGTCTGAACGTCTTTGTCTCTCTTCCATTAGTTTCTCCTCAGTGGGCTGTTGTGCAAATGCCTCTGTCACCAGGCACTTTCTTTTTGGCCTGTGTGTTTAATAATTGGCAGGTTGCTGAGAGGCAGTGTTGTCCCCTTGCTGAGAGGCAGCGTTGTCCCCTCGCCCAGAGGTAGTTTGTAGCCAGTGTGCTGGCTCACACCTATACCGCGCCTGTGTTTGTTCTACTCCAGAGGAAGGAACACTGCGTTAGCAAGAGATCAACCTGCACAAGAGCAAGACTCTGTCTCAAAAAGAAAACAAACAAGCAACAATAATAATGACCCAAAGACAGTTTGTAAATATAAAGCAGTATAAGGAAATAAATCATAAATAAATAAATAAGGAAATAAAAATTAGATAAATTTCAAACCTAGGATTTTGTTTTATTTTGAATTGGACAAAGAAAATGTGTGAGAATTAGATTTAGGTTCTATTCTATGAAACAAACTATAATCCTTTTTAATAAATTTTAGGCATTCTTTAAAGCCTGGCTATGCTTTTTCAGTTTAGTTCTTTCATTTTACACAAACTACATGTGACTGTTTGTTAAATATCCCATAAAATGACTTAGGAACTTAGAGTTTTAAATCTCATCATGAAGATACAGTATTTGAAACAATTTTGACCTCCCAATTTTGAGCCTCCATTAAATTTATTAAAAAAACTGTAATTCTAAGTATTGATTTTCTTGACTTGATGTTTTAAATATTAAAGCTGTGCTGTTCTTAGCTTGGTTGCCTAAGCAATAGGATACCCTTCTCTAAAGCTGAAATAATAGGAGGCACCATTTACAGTAGAATGAACATTATTGTCATTAGCAGTCAGTTGTCATGAAAATCGAATATAATGTGCAGGAAGGTATAATATACATGGGGGAGTCATAAAATAATTTCAGGACGACTCTTTAAAAGGGACGAGCTTCCTATGAAATCAAGGAGCTAGGTGGTTATGGTTTTTATTTTTCATGTGTTCAAGGACAAATATCAAGGACAAATTGCCACTTGGCTGGTATCTTGTGAGCAAGTCCCAATGGCCCAGAGCAAGGTGCCCCCCTTATTAGCTCACTGGGAATGCTGTGGAGTGCCCCATTCTGTACTGCTTCAGCAGGGAGATGCTGCCAGTCAGGACCAGTGGGGATACCCCAGATGTTTTCCATACAACAAACCACTATTTATCAAGGAAGGGCTGATATCATCCAAAAGGTTCACTCAGATAAAGAGTCGACCGAAGCATGAGTTTAGAAGGACCTGACTCATAGACCATGCCGTGACAGACATGAAAGAGATTTCACAATTTTTCCAGTGATGTTGCGTGTATCTGGAGTCTTACTAACTATATTGTATAACAAGCACTAACTCAAGGACCAGAACTTTACCCACATCCCTGACCCACATCCCCTGCGCTACTCTTTCTCCCATCTTAAAAATAGCCACTTCCTGTCTTCCACCAGGAGAGTGCAATTTTGTCTATTTTGAAACTATTTCTATGCATTGACGTGTTTATACATCCCTTTTGGGTCTGACTCTCTCCCCAGAATGTTTAGTTGGTGAGATTTGGCCATGACATTTGCATGTTCCATCCGCCTAATTATATTGTGAATTTGCCTTTATTGGATGATTCTACGGTGCAGAGTTTTGGGGGACGACTCATATGAATATTCTATGAACCATCTCCTGCATGCCTGTCAGCTAGGGGAGCTAGGTTCTGTTGGTGTTTCAGTGTGGAGGAATGGCTGGGCTACAGGACATGCATATGTTTAGATTTATTAGACAATACCAGCTTCCCAGCGTAGTTACACCAATTTACAGCCCTGCCAGCAGTGGCTGGGGCTGGCTCCACACAGCTGGTAATACTTGATCTTCTCGGTCCTTTTCATTTTAATTGTTCTAAAATATGTAGAAATATACTGTTTTCACTTGCATCTTCCCAATGATCCTGGCGGAGAATGCGAACACGGTGGCCACGGTTGTGAGGGCCTTGTAATAACTGAACTGATGAGGAAATTGAACATAAGCAGTGCACACTCATTGTTCATATTTTACCTGAACTCACTGAGAGGGGCCGCAGAAAGACAGCATTAACCTGCGGGATGTCACTTATCGTCAGGCACATTGTGACAGAACTTTAGACTCAGAAGGCATTGTTGAGGTGGCCTGTGCAAGTGTTTCTCATCAGTGATCCTGAGGTATTAACTGAATCAGGCATTAAATTTAATTTTATCTGAAAAGAATTCTTTCTGGTGGAAGCTGCATTTCCTTCTAGATATTTCTGTCAATCAGCTCTGGGCTGACCTGAGTTACTTGTTTTCCTGGGTCTCTATTCTTTACCAGTGAAGTAAGAGATTCCAGAGATCAACTATTTTCCCACAAAGCCACCCAGAATACTATCCTTACAAGAAGGGTCTCATTTTGTAGTTTCTCAAGTGACAGAGACTTGAGTTACCCTTCAGTGGCTTATTCTGACTTGGTGCTTAATTCTGGTCAATGCAGACTCGGCAGCTTTTTACCTGTGTCCAGTACCGTCCCACTTGGATACCCACAGGTACATCAATTCCACATTGAACCTACCCACAGCGACTTTCTCCCCCTGCCACAGTCCTGTTTGTCAGTTTGCACCTCTTCTCATTTCATAGTAGCCTTCAGGCTCTACCCAAGCTCCATCCCCATCACTTACGTTATTCTGGCCCACCCCCTCTCACCAGCCACATTCATGTCCCTCCGCCTTCTACCGGAATTGTTTTCCAAAGAATCCATAGTCCTGCTCTCTTTCTCATCAATCTGCCCACATCTTACATCCCTGTATTAAGATCTGATCATACCACAGTCTTGCTAAATCAAAATGAAAGCTCCGTGGCATTCCAGGTCTTTAAAATCTAAGGACTGCCTACCTCACAAACTGACCACGTTGCCCAGTTTGATTTGTGGGTTCGCCTACCCAGAGACCCTCTCTGTCTGCTAATCAAACTCTGTCGTCCATTCCCACTCACCTATGAGACACCAGGGACCTGTGCACGACTCTTCTGCAACCACTAGAGAGGATTTCCTCCTTCCTGAGGCCTTCTTGTAATCTGTCTGTTTTCTCGTGCCCCACGTATCCTCTCAGCTCCATTTCAACACCGATCGCCACAAAGTTCTGCCACAACATTTCTCCCATAATCCTCTGGTCTCTTGTTTGTCTGTCTTTCCCATTTCTTCAGCTCTTAAGGGTTGGCATTGAATGCATGCATCTCCATATGCCCTCTGTTGAACTGAGTCTGTCCCTCCTTTCCTTCCTCTTTCCCTCTCTCTCTCTCTCTCTCTTTTCTACTGTTTCTTCTTTCCTCCTTCCTTCTAACATCCCCACACTCTCCCTTTCCCCTCTCTTTCCTCCATTCCTTCTCTACACTCTCTCCATCCTTTCATCCTTCCTTCTTTTGTAGTCTCATAATTTAACCTAATTGTCCTTGAACTCACGGAGAGTCTCCCTCGGTCTTTCAAGTGCAGGAATTATAGGTGTGTGCCCTGTAACTGCTTTCAATATTTCTGGAAATTTTAAAATTATTTATTGCTTGTTAAAAAGAAACCTGGATTTCCTTTATAATGGAATGACAGGATGTATTTTCCCGGACTTTATTCACTGGGCAAGTTTCACTTCTTTGTTTTCCTGGCAATAGTGGTTCTTAAAACATATTGCCATCTACTTGTAACTGTACTACCACAAATAGGAAGGATGCCCTGAGAATGAACAATTCAGCTGGATTACATACAAGTTTGATGGAATCAAATTTATTTTAAAAAGAAGAAGCCCCGAGGGCTTCCAAACAGGGTATGGATGAAGGAATACATTCTCCTCACTGCTCCTGTTCAATCGAAGTCTTCTCTTGGCTTTTTTTTTTTGCCTTTTGCACTGTGGACAGCTGACACACCCTGGGCAGTGTGATGCTGCCTTGGCACTGTGGACAACTGACACACCCTGGGCAGTGTGATGCTGCCTTGGCACTCTGTACAACTGACATCCTGGCTGTGTGATGCTGAGCACGTGATTGGCAATTATGTTGCTTTTAGAAAAACCTGGAAAATGCCACACAAATTCATTATGTGAAAAATAATCTAATTTTTGAATTACAATGTCTATAAAAAACAAATGAAACCTATAAACATGTCATCCCTGAAATGTAAATTCTCAATAGTTCATAAGGCTTTTTCTAGAAAATAAAATACTACAGAGAATCTTTTACTCATGTATGTAAAGATTTACCTCTTCTAAGGGCATTCGTATGAACACAGCCGTATCTCAAAAATGTAGCTTCTAATTTAACCATTAGATCTAAAGAGGCTGATTTTTTTAAACATTGCTATAATAAACACAATGTTGAATCAAGGTAGAAAAGTCCTCTTGAATTTCTTTGCAACAATTAAGCAAATAGCAATGGAAAAAGTTAATTCGATTTTCCCAAGTGGGTTCCCTCTTACAACGTCCCAGGTCTTCTAAGTACGTTTTAAAGAATAGAAATGAGTTGAACAAAGAAAGGAACAAGCCACACGAAGAAAAATTAATAAGGATAAGACATTTTTTGTACTTGGTTCAAAACCACGTTTTTTTGATTTTGTCCTTAACTAATGTTAAGTTCGAGTGTGGAGCCCATGTGAGTCACTCCTTGCACCAGCTCCATTATTCAGGATTACTGGTATTAAATGCTGAATTAGCATTAGATGACTGCTATTGTTTATAAATTAATTTTTCCAATTTCTATGACTTCTGTGAATTTAAACATTGTGTAATCTCCCTTACACATTGTTACAGTGAGACTCTACCCTAAGCTGCAGACTTAGCAAAATGGGATTTGCGCTTAGGTGGCCATGTGATCTTAGATCAGTCACTCAATCTTCCCTGACTCTCCTTTTCCCTTTTTGTACCAATTACAACATTTCTCTCTTACCTTTCCTTCTTCCAAATCCTCCCATATACCCCTTTCCACTCTCCTTCAAATTCACAGTCCCTTCTTTTCTTGTTATTATATGCATATGAGTGTTCATATATGTAAATATACTCCTGGTATAACTTAAGTCCATATAATGTTACTTTTATATATATTTTCAGGGCTTTCAATCTGGCACTGAACCATCAATTGGTATGCTCTTGTCTGGTGAGAACCACCTCTCTCCCTCCCAGCATTCCTTAGTCATCTGCAGTTCTTTGTGTAAGGCTGAGGCCTTGTGGGCTTTTCCCATCACAGCATGTTCATCAGCATCATTCTTGTTCAGCCTACGTTTCGGCAGTCATTTTGTAAACTGTCTTTCTTTCAAAAGGAAGGGATTGGGCCAGAGGTGACCTAAAGGCCTTTCTGTTCCCAATATTGCAGGCATGCAGACCTAATACGATCCCAGAATGCACTAAAGATCCTGGGCATAGTGGCGGTATGTACACCAATGCCGGGGAAGCAGACCCAGCTGACTCCTTAGCGCTGACTGGCCAGCCAGCTTAGCCCAGTTGGCGAGCTCAGACCAGTAAAGGCTCTGTTTCGAAGGAGGTGGGTGACAATGCTGACAGTGGCATCCAGGGATGATGCCCACGTGCCTCCCCTCAACACACACAGCCCCCGTCCCCCAAAACTCCACCTACACTAAGCTCCAACAATCTGAAGCCACAAAGCATTTTGTTGGCTCCCATAAGGAAATTCATAGAGTTAAGACTCTGAACTCTGGAGGGATCCTGCAACTCTAAAATGTGACATCAAAATCTAGCTTCTGTTGTTCTCTCAGTTGTCAGGGGGACTTTCTCTGTGGGGTGATCTCTGGGAACTCGGGGTTCACAGCCTCTGTGCACCAGCAAAAGCAGTGACAAGAAAGGGCACGACGTGTTTCCAATCAAAGCCGAAGCGTTGGGTCTGAGTCACATTTTCTTCAGTGAACGGGAGTGAGTGAGCACGGCGAAGGCGGGCCTTGCCACCTAAGCACAAGAAAGGCTGAGTTATTGCTGCTCCTACCAGAGAGATAGATGCTAATCTGACTTAAGCAGCACAGGTCTCTGGCAGCCCAGTCGCTGGGTGTTGGGGAATATTCCTGTACACGGTGTGAAGATGTGTCACTGTGATTGGTTTAATAAAGAGCCAAATGGTCAATAGCTATCCAGGAAGAGGTTAGGTGGGACTTCTGGGGGCAGAGAGGTCTCAGGGAAGAAGGAAGGGGGAGTCGCTGGCAGGATGCAGAGGGAAAAAGACATGCAGGAGGAAAAGTAAAAGCCATAAGTCACGTGGCAGCATATAGATAAATAGAAATGGGTTAATTTAAGTTGTAAGAGCTAGGGGGACAAACCTAAGTTATAGTCCGAGCTTTCATAATTAATAATAAACCTCTGTGACATTTTTGTGAGCTGGTGACTCAAAGAAAAATCCATGTGTATCTTGGGGCCCTTCTTTTTGTTGTACATCTTTTCCCCCCATGCCAGCTCCTTGAAGAGCAAGAGCCAGTTCTCATGGACCTTTCCTTCTCACGGCAAACCCATCACCATCCTTTGAAATGAGATGAAATATTTGTTCAGGAAATAACGAGGAATGGCAGCCATAGAGGTGTGACACTCCAACTGTCAAGTTCCAGCTGCAGTGAGTTTGAAACCTGCCACCACACTTAGGCCAAGGCCACCCTCTATCAAGAAAGAGCTCTTCCCAGGCCAGGTGGGGCTCGGCTGTTTCCACCCATGTTGGACTCCTTGAAGTCAGTCCTTATCGTGAGCTTCCCATAGGGTTGGCCAAGATTCACTGGGTCTCCTAAGGCCCTTCCTCCTACCTTCTCTTTCATACTTCCACATCTGCTTCCCAGACTGAAAACGTTTCTATTTTTCCTAGCTTGCTTCCTTTCCCTTCATCTTCTGTAGGCTTTGCCCCTCCCAGAATACATTGCATACTCCAGCTGTGTCTTAGCGTCTGTATCCTGGGCTATACACAGACATAACAATGGCTGCAGTTCTTGGGAAGCTCATCCAGCACCATGGCTGGCAGAGTACATGGAATTGCTAGCCCAAGGTGGTGGCTCCATTGGTAAACTTTTAAGGGAGAAGGGAATAGCTGGGTGCTATGATTCAGGATCTGATGTAGGAGATGGGTGAGTATCAATGCCTATGAGGACCATGGATTGGGCTTGCTGGTAATAGATGGACTCAAAACCTACTAAAGGACCACGGAAAGCTAAGAGGATGTGACAAACAGCGATCTAAGTGGCCAACCCGGGGAGCCTCTTCAGTGACATAGAAAGTAATCTTTACCTTCTCAGTGGGAAAGGAGAAAAGGCCTGGAAACTACTACTCCAAGAAACACGCATTGACTGAGCTTCAGGGGTGATGGAATTCCCAGTGGTCACACATGTAGCTGGGAAATCAGGAAGCCAGACACATGGAGTGTGTCTGATGATGCTGGTTGCCTGACTCTTCTGACCCATCAGAGCTTCTATAGGGAAGGGAACCCACCTGTCTCTACTGAGAGCTGGAACTTGCCCCGTGGGGGAGCACCCTGCAGGAGCTCTACCCAGCTTGACAGCAAGGGCCTCTGTCCTCCTCATCTGGCTCTCATGTTGCTAAGCTCCGTAACCCTTATTTTTGCTGGGCTCAGCACCGACCAGGAGAAGCTTTCAAAGTACAGCTAGAGTTGGACTTTTAGATTTTGGCAAAGTGAACCAACATACAGTAAGGGGGAGATTATGCACTCAGGGGATCCCTGCGAAAGGACCTCAGTACATAATATGCATCCTCTTTATTTAACAAATATATTCTTCCTATTCTAATCAAGAAAGAGGAACAGTAAAAAATCTGTATTCACATCATACAAACAATTATATACATTGGCAATTTCGTCTCGCTGGCCCTTTAATCTCTGTGGTAATCCTAAAAGATCTGGGCCTTGAGCATTGTACAGGGTAAGTTTATCTAAATTGTAAAGATAAGGTTTCCCACAGGTAGGAATACTGCTTAAGTCCTAACATCAGGGGCAGGTCCACTTTGCATGTTTAAAAAACCCTACTGCCTGGAGCCTCTGGGGAAGAACCTGTGATTTTATTCTGTGAGGTCATTGGGTGTAAAGGAAGAACGGAGTTTATGTCAAGCCCTGGTTGAATCTCAATGCAGGCGCCTGTGATTTTGAAAAAGTGTCTAAGCTTTCTACAGTAGAGAGAAAAAGCCAGAAAGGTGCAGAGAGAGGGCTCAGCAGGCAAGGGCTCTTTCTGCTCCTTGAGAGGACCCACATTTGTTTCCTCAAGACCCACATCCAACAGCTTACAACCGCCTGTGACTCCAGCTCCTCGAGACCCCAGAACCCTCTTCTGGCCTCCATGCCTGCATAAAGGAAAATCCAAATCTTGCTGGATGAAGTGGTGCACATTTCTCACCAGTGCTCAGAAGGCAGAGGCCGCAGAACTTCAGCGAGTTCTATGCCTGTTTTACATCGTGAGATCCCGTCTCTCAAAACCAACAGACAGAATCGCACAAACCACCCTGTCCCTATGGAGATGACAAATGGAGGAAAGAATTGAAGAGAGGGGGGAGTGATAGATACCCGTTGCCAGAACTGTGTGTTATGCAAGGGGAGTCCTGAAATCCTGGATGGCTGCTCCCAAAGCTGCATGCAGCAATGGGTCTCGTGGCATAGGGTGGTCCGTGGCCGCCAAGGACTTACACAACATGGGTCTTCAGAAAAGAACTTGCCCTTCTTGTTCAGCTCTGTGGAACGTGTACAGTTGACAGCATCCCAGAACCAGCTCCTTCTCAGAATGTTAAGTCTTTGGACCAGATCTACATTCCTCCCACAGGCCCTCCAGCAGGGCAGGGAATGATGGGACCTGGGTGACCACTTTTGCATGGCATGGAAACCCTCACACACACACACACACACACACACACACACACACACACACACACGCAATGACCGCCGAGTGTGTGCATCTGACTCCCACGTCTGCTTCCTGCCTACTTGCCTTTCACTGATCTCAGATCTATGTCTTGACCTGGAGGCTGTCCTTCCCAGGGACTGCTTCTTTTCTCTTTTCTGGACTTCCCCAGCCTCTTCCCCGCCCCCCAGAAATTCCTACCTTCTTACCTTCTAACGAGCACTCAATTCCCAGACATCGTGTTAGACTAAATAACGATAAAATTCTAACTTGGGGCCAAAAGCCTTTGTTGCCCACTTGCTCCAAGAGCAGGTTGGACTTTCCTTAATGCAGATTCTTGCAAATTGTTCATCAAGCAAGTGCCCTGGTCTAGTAGATCAGTAACCCCAGAATTGTCTGCCTGCCTCGTTTCTCAAAACCACAGCACCAGCCAGAGATTTACTGTGAATAGATTACATAGGAAGTCCTCCAACATCAGCCCTTTCCACAGACTCTACAGTGAAGGAGAAAGTCTTCTTTGGCATCTTCCCGCACATGTCCTAGTGGAGAAGTGGCTGCTCCAGTCTGAGGAGCATCCTTAGGCAGTGCTTCCCAGGTTATTCTGATGTTAAAGACTCCACACAGTTATTGGAAGTATTTGTTAGTCTTTCCTCTGTCCCAGTGGTACTTTTGCAAAAAACTTTGAAAGCCTTTTCTTTTACTGATATTCAGTGAACGCTGATTCAAAGAGAGATTTGGTTTCTTTTTTATTCTCCTCTCTTGCCCCTGCCCCAGTCGATTTAGTCTTTTCCTGTCGCTTTTATTAAAGCTATGTTCAAGTTCAGAAGGCTAAGAGAAATTTTCTTTTAAAAGAGAAAGCTTGCCTACCAGACAGTTTTATATTTTTTTCCCGGAGTACTCAAGAGAATGATCTTCTTCCCATTTAAACTGAGAGAGAGTTTAGGAAGAAATTGGCTTGATGTTCGGACAGAAGCTTCAGGAAGGTTTAATCTCAGTGACAAACCAATCCTGCTCCCTGCATCTACATATGCATCAGGACCCTTCCTTGCAAGCCGCCNGGAGGTGGGAAGCAGAGCCTCTGAAGCTGCCAGCTCAGGCTCTCTATTTGCTCTGAATTTGGGCTCCTGCACTTGGAGGATCTCCGGTGCTTGCAGTACACTCCCTGCCCCTTTGGAAATAGAACTGGGGGAAGAAATTGGGTGTTGGCTGTCTTTGAAATACTTGCTCCAGTTTTAGAGTCAGTGCAGTTCCCAAACTGGTAATATTTATAGAAATTCCTTGGAATTTGTAGTTTTAAAAAGAATAGCTCATGTTCTTAAATTATATTTTCTCTCTTTTTTTTGAACAGGAAACCAATGCCATACATTTTTGTTGGCTCCATAGAGTTTTTATTTTTTATTTTTATTTTTAAATTTTTTCTAGACAGGGTATTATCTGTAGCTTTGGAACCTGTCATGGAAGTAGCTCTTATAGAGCAGGCTGGCCCTGAACTCACAGAGATCTGCCTGCCTCTGCCTCCTTACTGCTGGGATTAAAGGCGTGTGACACCACTGCTGAGCTCCATAGAGATCTTGCTTCAGAGAAAGTAGTGCAGCCATGGTCTGTAACACTTTAGTTAGTGGCTACCAATAGCCACCCATGCTGTGGGTCTCACACTTAAGTACACTCTAAATGCCTACAGGGCATTTAAGTTGGACCCATTCTCTGCCTTTTGACACTTGTTGACTGGCAATTTGCCTTGCTAGTAAGTTCTCAGGTGAGAATGTTGCAGCTGGTCTGGGTACACCAAGAATGGCAGATCCACGCCATTGCTATTTCTCATTGGGAAGAGGGAAAGAAGTCGAATGCCTATCGGCATTCGTAGTTTAACTCAGGGGTTGTGGTCATTTCATATTGAACTAAACAAACTTAATATGGAAAGTTAAATAGTCTGGTGTAATTAAAGATCCATCATTAGTAAGATATTGAGACTGACATTTATTTTGAATCTGGTCAGTAGCATTCCATTCCATTATGTTTTTATCTGCAACCAATTGTCTATAAAATAAAAACAAACTGAATGATAAAGGCTAAGGGAAAATTCTTTAATTCTCTCATACTTAACTGAGTTTATAACAATTCATGAAGTTTCCTTTTTAAACCTATGAAAGGGGGGCTAAAAAATGTACTTTATAAGGCTGTAAGGAGAGGGGTCTAAAAAAAGGTTTATATATAGAATGACCAAAAGCAACTAACCAATGGCAGATGATTAAGAAATATTAAATTTTCACTTCCAGTTCTTTACATTTTAATACCTTTAATTATTTGTGGGCATTAAAAAACAAGTTTTTCCCGTAGCTGCAAAGTCAGAGAAATAGAAGAAAAGATACAAATTGCATTAAATGTGCAAGGATTGATTGAAGATTTAAATATTTTACAAAATAAAAAATAGAGCAGAAAAACAATACTTTCAATACTGTGTATGCTATTTAGATGATTATTATAAATTTATATTCTTCTTTCTTCTCCTTTTTCCTTCTCCTTCTTATTTTCCAAGATCACATGTGTTGCCCATGCTAGCTTCAAAGTCCTGGGCTAAAGAGATACTCTTGCCTCAGCTTCCCCAGGTAGCTGGGATTACAGGTGTATTCTACCATGTCTGACTACTCAGATCTTTCACTGACACTTTTGACAAATTCAAGTAGTATTAATAAGAGAATATGTTGCATGTTGGGTGCTATACTAACCACTTCATGTGTTTCTGTGCCATTTCCTCCTAATAACAACTCTATGGGGTTGCTTTTCCTGAATTTATGAGTATTTATGATTATTTACTCATCAGTATCGCTTTGTGCCTATATTAAGAGCTCCTTATAAGCAAGGGTTTCATGTCTCACACTGCTTGATGTTTAGATGAACACTTGGCATGTAGGAGGCATTCAAAGTGTATTGGGTAAGAGAAATTCACACATCACTGAGTCAGAGGAAGGAAACCTTTAAAAGTTAGGTAATTTCTCCCACTCCCTTGACTGGTATTAACCTGGGTGCTTAGACCTAAGTTATCTGTCTACTGATCCCTAATATACACCATGGTACATGGACTTTTCTAAACTCTTTAGAAGATATCTGGGTTGTGACAATGATCTTTGCTAACTTTCAAATGGTAAGAACAGTGGTATAATACCAGAACGTACTTGATAAAGAAGCTGATTGTGTGATTAAAGGGGGGATGTGAATGTATATCAGATAACTCAGTGAAGAGGGTTCTTGTATCCTAGTCTAAAGACATGAATTCAATTCCCAGAACACACCATGGCAGAAGGCAAGAACTGACTCCTGCAAGTTGTTCTTTGGTTCCACATATGCTCTGTGTCATTTGAGCACACACACAAACAGACACACACACACACTCACTCACTCACATTCACACGAGAGGGGGAAATAAATAAATGTATTTCAAAAGTAAACTTATAGTTTAGATTTTAGAAACAGATCCTGTTGAAGCTTAAAGTCTAGAGCCAGGCATTTGGAATAGCTGTGTCTGATCTCCATGCAGAAGGAGCTGTAGCGACTCTACCAAAGACTCCAAGATTTGCATTCAGATCTTGGTTATCTTCAACCTTCCTCTACCACCAAGGTTGTGGTAATGGAGTAATCCTGATCCTCAGGACCCTTCCTTCACGGTCTGGATATGCAATAAAAACAGCAGTGGTAAGCCACATTGCTGCACAAACACTTTTTGTATCTTCACCTGGGTTTAAGTTCCATGTCATTCATCAGATAAAAATATCTTACAATACAAATTCTTATGCCAGAATTCTTAGCAATGTATCCTCTTTCCTTTAGCAGGGCTACTCCTGTGTCTCTTTCCCTTGGCTTCATGGACAATCATCAGTCTATCTTTGTCTGCTTTTTAGGAGAAGGCTTTTGATTTGGCAATTACCAAATGTTAAATAAATGCTATGCCTGTCTCTTGGTTAACTTGCAGGTGGATTATTTCTAATATCTTAGCTTCGGATTAAGTGAGTCTGTGTTGATGTCTAGAGAATTTTTTAATCCAATGGTCCACTTTCTTTTACAATACTGGCACTCTGGATTTTTATCCCAGCATGTCTTAGAACCAATTGTGATCACGTGACTACATCTTGCCCAAAGATATCTGAGGAACATGCCACTTCACAGTTCCTCTGCCCTGCTACTTCCGTGTGGGGTGTGGTAGCTGCTATTTTTGCTGTCTAGACAGAGGATTGGCAGTACCTGTGATTGGATAGGATAGGATAGGATAGGATAGGAGGGAGACAGGTTCTCTGGTACAAAGTAATCTGCCCTGTATGCTTAACATAAGAAAGAAAGAAACTTCTATTTCATATGAGCAACTGTTTTAACTTATGCTTCCATGATGCAAAGCTAAGATGATTTGACACACTGTAGATCGCCTATACTATTTAACATTCCTTTGGTTAATTTTAAAAAACATAACAATTTAAAACCATATTTTATTGTATTATAGCAATATAATTTGCATATTAGAAAATACTGTTATAGAGTGACCTGCTATCATTTTTAAGAGCAAAAAAGAAACAAGTCACATCAGAGAACCCCTCCCCCAACCAAGTTTTGAAAAAAATCACTTTTTATAAGTGGGTCAGTCACGGAGACAAATGTACTCCGTGACTAATGTGTGTGATTCCTACCGCACTGACGGTCACTGAAAATCAAAAGCACCCTGCCTCAGTGGAATAAATCATGGTGGATTCTTTTGTAATGCGAAATAGTTCTTGTGATGTTAATAAACAAGAAGTTGAGTTCCCAGATCCATTACCAAAAAAGGGGACAAAAAAGGTATGATGAAGTTGAAACAGAGAAACTTATTACATCATCTTTCGTGGAAGTGACATCCTTCAGCCTGAACTCTGCTTCCTCCTCACCTAATCTTACCTTCACCCCCTTCGTCTCCATCTCTATATGTGGACTTCACCCAGGTCAAAGCCTGGGTACATATGTACACATGGGCACTATTGGCCAGTGCGAGCATATAAGGGAGAACATGAGGTTTTCCTCTTTCTGATTTGGGTTACATCAATTAATATTACATACTCTAAATCCATCTGCCAGGTTCACACTTTCAGTTTCCTTTAGAGCTGAATGATGTATCTTTCCCGAAAAACTTCAAATTGAGACAAAATAATAATATGCCAAGACCTGTAACTGTGAGGAAATTCGCAAGAGAAGATAGTTTGCATCATTCTTTCAAATCAAACCAAGTAAGACTGGAAAACTTTAAAACTTGAACAGTTGGTTTAGATGCCTTCTCTTAAAAATGATTATACTCCAAGAATCCTCACTGAGTGCATAATGATCATTGGTGATAGCTACCTAAATCATTTTTAGAAGAGATCACTCTCAGGCAAATTAAGAATTAGAACAGAGTTATAGTGGTGTCTTAGCACTGTGACAATATGCATGGATAACATTTCTATGATACACAATTTTTTTCTTGATTCCTCTAAGAAAACTGAACATCTGTTGCTAGAAAGAAGTGTCTAAGGAAGCTCGTTCTTCTGTAGCTTTCACCAATATAAAAGAGTCAGCGGAGGTAGAGTTCTTGGACAGGATTACATTACCTGCATCAAATGAGCAAGTGTCCATGGCTTGCTCCCTCTTTGGGATGGCCTTTAATTCCCAGCCAGTCATTCACAGAGCTCTACCCCTAGAAGAGCCACTTACTCTCCTCCTACTTGCTCTGTAGCTTGAGCAGCTGTCCAGGGTACTTAAATCAAATTCTAAGTATTAACATCATAGAGTTCCCTCACTCCCTTTAAAGAAACTGAAGGTAGCTTACAGTTTGTCTTTCATTTGGAACAAGGTTCTGAAGTCCTGCGTGCTAAGCCATAAGGAGGCTAATTTGTGTATTCCTATGAAGGCCATGTTTGGAAGATTGCATAACCCATTGAGAAGTGCACTGTGGTGTTTTGCTCATGGTGTAGAAACGACACAGTTAAACATGATGTCTGTATAGATTATAAACTCTAATGCACACCAGTTCAAAGTGTCTGCGAATCTGCCTTCTTAAAAAGTGCTCTTCTACTTAGATAAAATATACCTCAAATCGGAAAGGTTCAGCTTCTCAGGGACAGCCCTCCAGGTGATGGCCAACCTCTTTCTGACATGGAATTTAATCTAGCTCCTATGTGTTTCATCAGCCAATCCTTCTGGAGAACCCTTTGACTCTGTCCATCCTTTCCCTATAGAACAGAGGAAAAATAAGCTCCTCTCACCAGGTCGTCAACAGTCAGTAGTGCAATTGCTTGTTCAAAACTGCATCCTCCACTCAAATGATAGAAAAGAACAAAGGGCTTTCTGCTTCCCTTTCCTTGCCTCTCCATCTTTTTTCTTTCTTTTCAGGTGCTGAGATCAAGCCTGGGGCCCCGAAAAGCTTAAGCCAAGCACTCATCTCTGAGCTTTCTCTAAAATGGAAATCCTAAGGATAACAGTGAAAACAGTGTATTCATGACTTGATAATAAAACAATATATAACTGTGATTGATAATAGCTCTTTGGAAAATGGCGAAGAAGAATTTTAAACATCTTATTTAATTATTATAGCAATAACTGTTTAAGGCTGCAGTTCTTGAAGTGTGGGCTGAGGAAAACAACTTTTGTAATATAAAGGTATTTACCATTTTTGCATGTGGCTAATTGCGCACATTATATCAATGGAGTGGTGAATGAACATGCCAGGGGATTAGCAGGAATCAGGGTAACCGCATCAACTGGACTTCAGATCTTTTCATGGTTCCCTGCTCTACATACCACTCACTATGCTAAAGAAACTGTGCATATTCAGCTTTCAGTTTTTGACTCTGGCAATTTTTCTTTAAAATGAAGGAAATGTGTCTCTTACATTCAGAGAAAAGCACTGACCATATTTATTCATCAATAACAACATTTAAGCTTTCAATGAACATTAGAATTTTAGGAAACTTCCATCAGTGTGAGCAGGGCAGTTTCTCAGTGTGTGATTAAAACTGGTGAAGATATTTTAAATGTGACTTTATTATATTTTTACATTGAGCAACAAAGTATGTCAATATTTAGAAGGCTGCATAACCCAATCAGTCAAAGTTTTTAAAATAATTATTATATAAATGTACAAAATTATGTATTGATGAAAATATGTACATGTGCATGAATTTTAATGACCATAATATAAAAATTTCTTAATATGATTCAAGATTTCAGGTCATAGCTAACTTTTTAAGAAATTGCTCTGAAAGGTGACTCAGCAGTTAAGAGCACTTGTTGCTCTTGCAGAGGACCCAGCTTTGGTTCATGGCATCCACAGGACAGCTGACAACTGCCTATAACGTAACTTCCAGTTGACCCAATAGCATCTTCTGGCTTCTTTAAGTACTAGTTACCCAGCTGGCATACATGTATGCAGACACTACACATACACATAAAATCAAAACAAGTTATTCTTTAAAAAAAGAAATTTTGAATTTTGGTGTAGTAGTTGAAAGGAATGAATACTTATCTGACAGGTGTATAAAATTTCCCATTTCTACCTAATTATATTACTGTGTGACCTAGAATTTCTCTACCTGCAACTCCAAGCATTTTATAGTTGAAGGAATATTGAAGGGACAGAAGCATCTAAAAGTTTTCTATTAAGCCAGACATTAACCTAAAATATTAAAAATATCACTTCTGTTTCTTGTTTCATGTAAAATTAATTTCTCTTTAAAATGCTATTTGTTACATAACTGATCACCATTGGTATTTTAGATGAACTAGTAGATTCTTGTGCATATAATTTAGCTTTGAACACAACAAAATATTGATAACTATGATGAAAATAATCCAGATTATTAGGTTGGTACTTGAGAGAGGAAGGGAGCTTAGAGATACAAGTGTCTGAGTACTGGGGCGAGCTCTGATGGCTGTCAGGATGAGAAATTAGTGGCCTGGAGGACATCGGGACTAGAAGCTGTTTTGACAGGTAAAGGATTTCCATGGAGGTCAGAATGGAGATTGAGGTATATTTCCAGCTCTGGAAGGAAATGTGGGCTTCCTGGTCTGCCCAGGAGGCCATTAAATGACAATTACATAAACCTGCCCCAGCAGGTCTGAACACCCAGAGATTGTTGTGTGTCCAGAGGCTTCCCTGTAAAGACCAGAGACTACTGCCCTGTGGTCAGTGTCAGGAGACTCCAAATAGGCCTCTTCACCACCTGGATAGAGCAGAACCTCTCCAGAATAGACACTCCTACTAGAGATTTTAGAAGCCATGACTGGACTGGAAGGCTTGCTTACCAGCAGATCAGGACAACGGTCTCTCTGGCCACTCTCCTCTCTGGCTCCTTTCTAGTGTCCTATGCTGTAATAAGCCCTGCCTACCATTGCATCTTGTTTGGCTCCTTTGGATTGTTGCAGCAGAGATGGCAAGGATCAGGGAAACAGAGTCCTGACCAAGATCTTAATGACAACTGTTATCTTTACTCTTAGGAATTAAGTTATCAGATTTGAAATAAACTCACATAGCCTTGTTTTCAGGAGTAGCCAGTAGAGTATCTGCTACCTAAAGTGTATTACTAATTTGGAACTTATTTATTCCATGCCTGTGGACTTCCTACATATGGCCAACGCCTGAAACTGTCTGTCTTTTGAATAAAAACAGAACTTCAAGGTTCTGGAAGAGGGCTCCCGACTTTAAGAAACACTTGAAGTGCTTTTATCTGGTATCTTCCTTGACTTTGACTTTAAGCATCTTATAGAGTTTAGGATAAATAATTGTTTAGAAGTGTCAACACTCTTAAATAGAATGTGTGAATATTCCATAACTTATCTGGGTAATCAGCAAGACATTCTCCATCTCTATGACAGAGATCTTGAAAGACAGACAGCCCTGTGATTGCTTTCCTGGGAGTGACCACCTCTCCTGAGTAATTAACATGGATCCAGCACTGGGTACTGTGTGATGACAGCCCTTTGAAAACAATGTGACTGCCTCCACAGATAAAGGGACAGAGACTTGGAATAGATTTAAGTCATCCTGTCCATGCTTTGTCGTTGTCTCGTCTGCTTTAATCCCAACCCCCTTCCCCATTACCATACTTACACCACGCACAAATCTCTTGCTTCGCTTCCAATGCTTTCCTCAGTTGGTTTATTAACGTATGTACTTCTGCTACTTCTGATCTATCAAGTTGCCAAGGACCGAGAGCTTAGAGCACATGTCCTTCACCACTCAGTTAGAGTGGAGCAAAGTCAAGATCTGCTGTCTTAAAGAGAACCATCCTGGGTGGTTCTCAGTGAAGGCACTTAGACCAAACATGTCATCGCTATCAAGCACCTTGTTAGAGATGCAGGTTACAGTGCCCATCCTGGACTGGAGTTACAGAATAGGATCCAATACAAGTGACACCCAGACATTTGTGTTTTAGTAAGTCCTTCTAATTCTGACGCACTCTAGTGTCTGAGAGCCATCTCTGTAGGTGAAGGGATATAACAGGTTTTTATTTTATTTTTTAATAAAAACAGAATGGTTGACTCAGCATGGAGTTTAATAAAACCATTTGTTTTATTTGCTGTGTGATTAGGTTTATATAATACCCTATTCTTCACAGGATGAAAAATTCATGTTAAACTCTTCTAGCACGGCAGATTCCATTTTGAAAAAGAAATTCAAAGCAATTAACTACCTTTTTCAATCAATCTGACCTTAAATGAATACTTTCATAGTCGATAAGAAGAACCTGTGAAGACGAGGCCATTGGCTACATGAGTATGTTCACCTGGAGGAACCAGAAAAACAAAAGTTGCAGTTAACAAGGTCTGTACTCTCCGTGGGAACAAACATGGGTTGGGATATGTAGCTTGGGCACCAGCTTCCCTCTTAGAAGCCCCATGAGGTTTGAGCTGGACTAACAGCAAGAAAACAGAAGCAGTGACTGAGACTTCCTTCTAACCACAGGTAGACTTGAAGTCACTTCCCTGAGAGTTAGCATGATTCCAAACTCCAAAATCAAATCCCCTGGCATGAGCAAGCATTTAAGCAGAATCTTGTTGTTTCTGGACAAATTCCAGAATTTGTAACATACCAAGTGAACTCTGTTACTCTGGGTTTAAGAATAACTTCACTTCTTTCTGTCTGCAAACGCGTCTCAATAATTGCTGCCCCAATATTTAGCAAAATGTAGAGATTTCTAAATTACTTCCCCACTTGCACTATTTTTTCTAAGTACTGCCTTGTCAACTGCCTGTTATTGAGTCTTGTAAAAAGTTAAAGATATTTCCTTCTCTTCTAAATAATATGTATCTATAGTTATATATTTGCAAGGTTCTCTGAGAATTTAATAGAATAGCTGAAGCTATTTCAATGTGTGACTTACTTAGTATTAAGATGAAGAATCCTCAGAAATCTTAATATATATTATATAGAGACATCTGTGTATTATAAACAGTGATTTATTAAATATAGTCTCTTAATTCTTTAGTTGTCTTCCCAGAAAATCAAGAATTACCACTTTGCTAGGTTTATATTATTTTTTTCTTCCTCTGACATTATTGTTTTGCCTTTCAATGGACTAGAGAACACATTAATGACATGGAAAATTTAGTAATAAGAGCCTGAATTAAATTTGGATAGAGGAGCAAAGATAGAAAATTGAATCAAATATTTAACCCCTCTACACAATGTAAAACCTTCCTTACATGGTGTGGCAAGGTCACAGTATCAGTTTATGGCTGTCTCTACAATGAATCCTACCAGATTGTTATATATTGTCATTCACCTTCTTTACAGAATAGAATCCCCTATGACAGTATCATCATTTCAATAAACTACCCATTTCAAAGCAAATCATTTCTTTCACTTGTTCATAGTGCATAGAATTTTATCCTACTTATTTTCCTGGTTTTGCTTATTGTACACTGATCCCTGCCTCCTAGTTTATTTTTCTTCTAAATGTCTGGCCAAAATAAAGCAAAAATTAGATGCAATCAAGCTGTTCAGGCTTCACCCTCTTGCCTGTCACTGGCAAACAGTAAAAACCCAAAGTCAAACCACTTAGGTAAATGGAAACCAAAGTCCAGGGAATGGATATTTTTAACATAGTAGCCAAAGGCTCAGTTGTGCATTGACAACAGGAATAAAGATGGAAATCTGTGGCCACATATTGCATGTGTGTATCCAGGGCTACAACATCGTGCAACCCTTTTCTGTATTTTTATATGTGCTAGTATGTAGATAAAATGAGAAAGCCTGTAGTTTAGTGTTTCCTGGAGGCCTTCTGCTTGGGTAGATGCCAGGACAACTTTCAAAATATTTCAAAACAGCTGCCAGCATGTAAAGATTTTACTGACAGAACCAAGTAACGAATCTGAATCACTAATGAGAGGATAAACTTATATTTTGCTTAAGGTCCTTCGTGAACACAGGGATAAGCACATCCAATAAGGGCTTTTGTTTCTTGTGCATGCAAGCCCACCTTCCAAAATAATATATGTAAGGATAAAATACAGAAACAGACTTTAACATGCATCCCAAGGTAAGCTTTTGCACAAATCGCCTCTGAGTATTTTTGTGCCTTTCTGTTTTAGCGAACAGTTTCTGGAGATCAGGAGTCATAGTTCTAAATATGAGCAATTGAAGCCTTGGCGATCTGAAGTTGAATGTGCTCACTTAACTACTCTAACAGTATAGCATTCAATTGACGAGGCCTAGGAGTGAGCAGTTCTAAACACCAGACAACCGATGTCACATGCTCTTTCATTTGGGATAGTTTGGATCCCATGGACTTCCATAAAAGAGAGAAAAAAATTGCTCTCAGAGAAGAAAGGAAACTGGAGTGATACATGCGCAGACTGACTCTTCTGCAAAACAGCCAGTGCCTCGAAAGACACGAGTAACCTCATCTTGTCATGGACTTGGTGTTGAAACAATGAAAGAAGTGATAGTTGTTGTCCCCAAATATATTACTCATTGTTGATTTGCAGAAAGACAGTAAAAGAAAAACTAATTTTTAAAACAAGTCTATTTATTAATTTGCCAAAGAGGGGGTGTCCCCCCGTTTTTCTTGGCACATGGGTACTGCTTCAGCATCAGGTGGACACATCTAGAAACATTGCATGACACTAGTGGTGCCCCCCCATCCCCAGGTCTGAGCCACTCACTGGAAGCCTCCCTCACCTGGTTTGCTTAGCTACAGGTGGCTGTGGCAACACCAATGTCTCAGTAGACCAACTATGCAGACAGGTGCTGTTTTAGAGAAAGCCACTGCCTGCTGAGGTACTCAGTTTTTAACCTCATTCCTTAGTTACTCACTGGGTGTCCTTTGGTTAGAGCACTACTGGCCTTAACCCAGGCAGTCATGCCTTTAAAGCACCCCTGGCCTCTCCAGAATGGGCGGGAAGGTTCTCTGTCAGCACCTGCACAGAGCCACTGACTAGTAATTGAGATCCTTTCAGAGGAGACAAGGTAAGGAGGTGTGTGCCTTGGGCTGAGTGTGGGTGGAGGGCCCACTGTGGAGGTCCTTAAGAGGCAGCTTTCCACAGACCCCCCTACCCCCAACTCCACTGCGTCCTCAGCCCGGGTTTCAGCGGTTGGGTAGTGCGGTTGGTTGCTAGTCCTTCTAGAAAATGATCCGGAAGCGGGAAGTCAGGACCTTGCTTCAGTCTTCAACTAACTCATGGGTTCCCTCGTAGAAGCCACGGGTGCTCATTACGATTCTTTTTACGTGCAACATGTGGGGGACGAAGCAGTTTCATATCTCCTGGTATTATCTGCCGTCCAAAGCATTTTCTTTGAGAGGAAAATGGAAACGCAGCTGCGCCATGGGCTTGGCCAGCGAGAGCCAAGACTCCCCCCTCCTTCTCCCTGTGACTGCTGGGCTGAGGCTCCTCCCGAAAGCCACTTGGGTTGGGGACGCCCAGGGTTGCCCTGGCAGGAGCGGAATGAGGCCTGGGCGAAGATTTGCCTTTGTCCAGCTCCTCGGGTTTCCAGAATGGCCAGGGTGGGAGGGAAACTATGGGTCTGCTGCAGGGCGGACATTTAGCTCCCAGACCGCAGGGTTGTCCTGCTGGGGAGCCTCTGTCACACTCTACCTTGGCAACTTCAGGCCAATGGGTCCTGCCTCGCTGGCTCCAGAGGCTGCCCGCTGCGTCCCAAGCTCAAAGGGTTAAGCAGGTGCCGGGCCGGTAGAAGCGCAATTGGCCCTGGGTCAGGGCGGCGCGGCCGTTACAGTTACTTGGGTTTGTGTGGAGGGTGAGGCGACTGCTAGTCCCCGAGCTGCATAACCCAGCTGCGTGCGGGATAGGAAGGAGAGTACCATCAGGGGAAACAACCAGCATCACCACCATCGTCACCACCACCATCTCCAGCACCACCACCGGCAGCAGCAGCAGCCACAGCCGCCGCCGCTGCAGCAGCGAAGCTGGGCAAGGGGTTTGAGTGCGGGACACTAGCGGAGCCAGAGCCCAGCCTCTCTCAAGGGCTGCTCCTGCCTGCATCCTGCATCTCACCACTGGGCTGCGGCTTACCAGCCAGAAGATGGGAAAGAAAGTGGGCAACCCGGGTCCTGGGTAGGGGTGGGAGAAACCATCAACTCCCACGCCCCCCTACTCCACCCCAGCTCAGTGAAACCCCAGCAAGTCTCACTAAAAAGATGCACCCAAACCACATGGATCCCTCCTCACCTTCCAATGAAAGGCGGATGTAACAATGTGAAGTAACTGGAAGGCTCGAGGAAATAAATGCACGTGTTTTCTCTTTTTGTTTCCTTGGTGGTTGGAATTCGCAGAGTTCGTTTCAGTTGTGGCTACTAATGTATTCGTTTCCTCGGTCAAAGGGGGCGTCAAGAGGTGGATCTCTCCTGCAAACTCGGATCTAGCTGGAGCGACAGACCCCTCCTCACAAGTTTCCCAGGACCAACTCTTCCGCTCACCAGGAGCGGGAAGAGCCCTTTCTTGTAAGCGGTCCAAACTCTCCATTGTACAAAAGCGCCCCCCACTCCCTCCGCCTTTGCACACCACCTCTCCGAGATAAGTATCAAGTTCTTCAGGAGCCCAACTTGCGCTTGGCCACACTCGCACTGCTTAGTGTGGAGAATAGGGTCTAAGAGGGGGTACGGGTAGAATCGGGAGGCTCTGCGCCCCCTTCCTACATCCGCGGGCTGAGATCCCGGTTTCTGGCAGCCGCGGAAGGCTGGAGCCTGCCCAGATGGTGGTTATTTCACGAGAGAAAGGAGAAGAGAGAGCGCACCACAGTCTTGCACTTTGGGTCGGAAGTGCGCTGTGTGTGTGTGTGTGTGTGTGTGTGTGTGTGCAGAAGAGGGAGGGAAAAAATGCACCCTCCACTGCCCGTTATTCCCTTGCACCGGCCAAGTCCTCACCAAGCCTCCGAGTGCATCCTTCCTCCTCCACCCCCTCCCCTTCTTCCCTCAGCTGGGCTCGCGCGGCGCTGCTGGAGCAGCCAGTGAGAGCAACATCCTGGAAAGAGGGGGGAGCAACAGTGCCCCCCAAAAGGGAGAAAAGGCCCCACCCTGACACGTTTTGCTGTTTGCAAGTCCCTCGCACACACCCCGCACCTCCTCCTCGCCCCCCCTCCACCTCAGCCCGCTGCGCGCACATCAAAGCGCCTCTCCGCCGCGCACAGTGGCCACGGCTCACTAATGGGATTGCAGGCTAGTGCCTGGCTCC
>LOJH01001430.1:0-19709 GCA_001685095.1 Ellobius talpinus
TAGATAAGAATAATGGGTTAATATAAACTACAAGAGCTAATAAGAAGACTGAGCTAATGGGCCAATCAATTTTATAACTTATGGAGATCTCTGTGTGATTTTCTTTGGGACTTGCCGGCTGTGGGGTACCTGGGCGGGACAGAAACCCCAACAAGCCAACAAGCCGGCCCTCATGCTACACAGCAGCATTTGTAAGCACTTGAAAACTAATCCATCCTTCAGAGCTGCACTCAGAGAGCTAAGCAGGGAACCTGACATACAGCAAATGCTTAGCAGAGTGGGATGAGGGAAGGGAAGCTGCCTGGCTAGAGTTCTGGCAAGGCAGCCTCAGCCCCTATGCATTAACTCCAGAGGCTGTCTCACAACTGCCAGGAGCGGGAAGGAGCTCATTCTCCAAGGTAAAAAGGAGTGAATCCCATTAGACAACAGCCACAACTTTCCTCTGGCCAGCACCTGAGCTGGGATGAAAAGACCCTATTGATATCAGTTAGTAGGAACTAATCACTCTGAGGAGGAACTAGTTTAATTGATCCTAGTTGCCCTTCCTTAGCCATAGAGAGGGCACCTACCCCTTGTAGAGGCTGGAATCTAAAATCACTCACAGGCTAATGATTTTAATCTATCCCCAACCTAGGGCACTATTTTGCAGGCCTTTGAACTAGGGCCTGTCTAGAGGATGTAGGTCCGTCTCTAGGGGTGGGCCTTTAGAGGTTAGACCCCTTCCTGGCTTTACCCCCAGCTCTGCGTGTGCTCTCTGCCTCCTGGTCCACTATAAAGCTCCTGCCACCTCCAGCACATGCTCCTGCCATTCCTCCCCACTCTAGTGGACTGAAATCCTTCTGAAACCAAGAGCCAAAACAAACCTTTCGTCTCTAGCGAGCTTCTGTGGGGTGTCTTGCTACAGCAATAAGAAAAGTAACTGTATTCAGTTCCCATATCACTCGTGAGATCCTAGCCTCTGGTCACAGGTTCTTTCTCTTAGGAATTTAGAATTGGAACTAAAGAGATGCTGGAAAAAAAGATTATACCAGGCCTTCTGTAGCCCAGGGTTGTCCTCAAATTCCTTATGTAGCTTAAAACACCCCGAGCTCCTGATTATCCCGCTTCTCCCTCCAAGGGTACTGTGGTTGTTACTGTTACCATAACTAGCATGATTAATTTTATGAATGGCATACGTATAAGAAACATAAAAAGGATAGAAAGATTATTACTAATAATGGCATCAGGATAACTGGAAGACAACTAGGCAAAAAATGGTTTTGTTCATTAATTCACATGATAAAACCAAAATAAAAAAAGTCACGATGACATAAGCCTATAATCAAAATACCGAGTTCAAGGACAGCCTGAGCTACATAGTGAGAATCAGTCTTTAAAAGAAGAACATGTTTGCTGGGAACCAAACCCAGGTCCTCTGCAAGAACAGCAAGTGCTCTTAACCTGTTAAGCCATCTCTCCAACCCCAAGATGATTCATCTTAATAGCCCTTTATTTCTTTAGAACAAGGCCTTGGCCTCACATCGAAGGGCTTGAATTGCAACTCTCCTCCCGGCTCAGCCTCTCAAGTACTAGGATTACAGACATGAGCTATAATTACCTGTCTTCCCACGGTACATTTTTGTTTGTTTGTTTTTTTGAGACAGGGTTTCTCTGTAGCTTTGCAGCCTGTCCTAGAACTAGCTTTTGTAGACCAGGCTGGCCTCGAACTCACAGAGATCCGCCTGCCTCTGCCTCCCGAGTGCTGGGATTAAAGGCTGTCGCCACCACTGCCTGGTCCTCAGTACATTTTTATGAGTTTGTAAAAACCAACTCTTAGACACTCTAATTTTTAGGAGTTTAATTGTCCGTATTTACCTATATCTGCAGACAAGTTCCTCAACGAACTTCACAACGACCCTGAGGACAAAGAGAGCCTCTCAAACATGGGAGGTGTGTGTGTGTGCGCGTGTGTGTATGTGTGTGTGTGTGTAAATATTTCCCAGCTCTGAATTTATTCAAGCAAAGAAATGTAAAGGATATTTTCACACAGAGATGGCTACTGGTGTGGCGGTGGGAATGGGTGAAATATAGCAGCTCCAGTCTCCATCAGCATCCCACCTAGATTATCCTAAATTTTCCACATATTTAAATTTGTAATATTTTTATTTCGTTTTTATTTATTTAGTGCAGAAAACATACACGTGCCAAGGTATACATGTAGAGTTCATAGGACACCTTTCAGGAGTTGGTTTTTGCATTTCACCATGTGGGACCAGAGAACTGCTGCACTCAGGCAGACAAGCTTAGCAGCAAGCACCTGTAAGTCATCTTGCAAGCCCCCTCTCCCTTTTTGAGACAGACTTGTGTGTCCCAAGATGGTCTCAAATGAATTGTGTAGCCAAGAATGACTTTGAAATTCTGATCCTCCTGCCTCTACCTCAAGTTTAAGATTACAGGTTTATGACATCACATCAGGATTTTTGGGCTGGAGATCCAACCCAAGGTTTTGTGTATGCCAGGCAAACGCTATATCAACTCAACTACCTTGCCACCATCACCCTCAGCCTTCAATCTACTAAAAAATAAGTATATACAAATGTGAATTTAGCCAACTTGTATATATGTATGGAGTCAGGGGACAAGTCAGTCAGGTCTTCCTGTTGACACAGCTCAGATCTCTCCCTGGCTCCGCGGGTCACAGTTCTCTGGCCACTGTAGGACTGGAGGTTTTATGTCCCAGAATATCTCTCCAGTGCCTCCTCTCTTCCCACTGCACATCACATTCTGAATCCTTTGCACCTCTCTCCTCTGTGTCACCAAGCCTATTGCAGATTCGACACTTTATCCTGATGAGATTCTTCAGTGATTTGAGTGAACATTTTACTTATTTAAAAGTCAAAATAAGAAATGGATAAAAGCTGAATCCTCAATGTAAAAATAATGGCCCAACATCATGCTGCAGTTACATGGGATGAGAAGCATTACTTGTGTAAGTTACTGGATGGTGTTCCCTTCCTTAAAATGTCCAGTTTCTTCCTTCAGGCAATCATTTCCCAAATTCTGGGGGAAGGAGCCACTTAGAGCCAGTAAGATGGCTCAATGGGTAAAAACACTAGCTGCCAAGATTGACAACCTGAGTTTGACCCTCAGAACCCCGCATGGTGAAAGGAGAGAACAGGCTCCTAGAAGTTGTCCTAACCCTCACACGTGTACCCTCACCACATAAACAAAATAATACATAGCTGGCATGGTGGAGCAGTGGCAGGAGGATCAGACCAAATTACACTACATGAAACCTTGTCTCAAAATATCAAAATAAATAAGTGTAACTTAAGATTTTTAGTTCCAGTTTTTATGGTGTTGAGGATCCGACCCAGGGCTTTGTGCATGGTAGACACATACTTTACAATTAAGCTATATCCCAAACCCTCCATGTATTTTGATTTGTCTATTAAAATTCAAAAGTTCCGAAAGCACTTGCCACCAAGCCTGACAGCCTAAGTTCGATTCCAGGAACCCACATAGTAAAAACAGAGACCCATTCCTGCAAACTGTCCTCTGAACTCCGCACACTACAAATAAGTAAACAAACATATGTGTGTATACATGCATACAAACATAAATGTAATTAAAACAACAACGACAAAAGGGCTATAAACGCCTTAACTCCACCAGCCAGCAAACCCTCCTACACCGAAATGCTGCGACAGCGCCACAGGGTCCCCACAAACAACATGAGCAGAGCAGCCCCTTAGGCTTCTCCGCATTCCTCCCTACCCACGCCCCGCCTCTTAGAGAGCTAAAAGCTAAAAACAGCCATTTCCTGCCTGGCGGTCCTCTGACGTCAGAGGCGCGCCGCGAGCGGCGGTAAGGCAGGAGGAAGTGCCCTCGGCGGAAGTGCCCGCCTCGCGGAGCCTGGTCAGGATGGATGCGGGTCGCTTCTTTCTGCGTCGACTCCGAGCGCCCTTCCGCTCCCTGGCTCTGAACGCGCTCATGGACGCGCCACGCGCCAGGGCCATGCACGACGGGGGCGGCCCCCGAAGGCTCGCCATCGAAGGCAACATCGGTAAGGGCCAGAAAGTGGCTTTCGAGCCTTGGCCTCCGCCGAGTAGGTGACTGACAGGCTGGGAAAGGAAGTTGGGCTCAGATCCTGCCCCAGTCCGGCCCACTTCACCCCCTTCTGCTGCCACCACCCGACCTGCTGTTTCTGCTTGTCAGGGTTTTTCTCCCACAGTGCCCCGTGGGTTTTGATTTTGGGGACATTGGGCCTCAGAACCCGGCCGCCTAGTCACCCATGGGGACGTAAAAGCCACACAAGCTGCAGATAGCCCCAGAATGGTACGAGTTTACTGGCGTGTTTCTTTCGCTAGAAATAGACGCTACAGTGTGCCATTTGTTTTCCTAAAATAGGATTGCCAGATTTAGCAAGAATAAAAATAAATGCCCAGTTTACATAGAATTAAAGGTAATTTTAGTGTGCCACATGCAGTATTCGGGACATGCACTTCAAAATGACCCATTGTTTATTTAGACTCAGTTCTTAACAGATCCCGTCTTCACTATTTTGCCGTACCCCCGTGTAGGCTGCACTGTGAATTATTATGGTGTTTTATTTTATTTTGAGACAGTCACTCTGTAGCCCTAGCTGGCTTGGAACTTGCTATTAAACCAAGGTGGTCTCGAACTCACAGACATTTGCTTGCTTCTTTTGGAAAGATCTCATTTTTTTAAACTTAGAAATATGTATAACATTTTTGGTTACAAGTAGTCCAGCATCTTAAGTTAAAAAGAAAAAAAAGCACAACATTGAAGCAAAATGGTTCAACTTAATGTTGCTGAATTCTGAGGGCACTGGCGTCTGCACAGACACTGGTCCATAATGGGATCAGCAGGTATGGAGTGCTGAAGACAATTCCGCAGCAGATAGTGTTTCTCATTTTATTCATACATCAAACCACCCTATTTCCATCTTTCCTCTGCCAGCACTCTCCTTGGCCCTGAGAATACAGCCATGAGCAGAGCATGTAAAAATTCTCCACTCGTGGGATTTGAAGAGGGAGGGATACACAGGTCAGTCCCTATTAAACTATAGAGTGAGCAAGGTGAACAGTGAAGGCAGTGATAAGGAAGATGAAGAAAGATCAAGGATGAGAGGTTAAGATGATTATTTTCTAGAGCGGGTAATCGATGATGTGAGACAGTGAACCATGTGAGTGAGTAGTTAAGGAGCCTCAGTCCAGGCAGCGCAAGTAGGAAAACCTGGGGATCGAATGGTGTGTGCGGTGAACAGGAGGGAATCCATCTCGGCCGTAGTGGGATGACGGAGGAAAGCAGTGCAGGGAGATGAAGGTAGGTAGATGAAGGATGACCAGGGTGTGTAGATCCCAGGAACCATCGTGGGTTTTACCCTAAGACAGGAAGCCTTTCAGTGGTTTGAGGAGTTGAGGGATAAAGGCATCACCTGTCCAATGCATTGAAAGTGGAAGACGTCTTTCGGGAAACCATTGCAGTGGTGACAGGATAAGTTGGGCCCAGGTGAAGGTGACATTTTAAGGTAGGGCCAGCCGGACCTGGTGATAGCTGAGCTGTGTAGTGTTGGACGGGTCATTGGTGACCTCGGTCGTTTTCACTTGGACAGCCTGGAAGACTTAGTTTGGATTTTTCTTTTAAATGTGTATTTGTTTGCTTATTTTATTTGTGCCACTGAAGTCCATCTCAGCCTTTTAAAAAAATGTTTTAAAGATTATTTTGTTTTTAGTTTTGTTCTGTGAGTGAGCATGTGCAGGTTCCCTCATAGGCTGGAGAGTTACAGGTGTGAGCCACCTGCATGGGTAGTGGGAACCAAATTCAGGTCCTCTGGGAGGTACTCTTAACTGCTAAGCCATTTCTCTAGCCCAGACCGTGTGTTTTGTTTTTTTGTGTCGTGTGCCCCTCCCCCATCAGAATCTTGCTTCTGTAGTTCAGGCTGGCCTTGAACTCCTGAGCTCAAGCTGATCTTATAGTAACTGGATTTACAGTTGTGCAATAACACACCCAGCTCAGGTTGTCTTAGAAGTCTGGGAAGAACTGATTGTGTTAGTGGTTTCAAGAGTTGGGTTTTTTTTTTTCCTGGAACTGCTCTTGTAGACCAGGCTGGCCTCAAACTCACAGAGATCTGCCTGTCTCTGCCTCCTGAGTGCTGGAATTAAAAGCGTTTGCCACCATGCCCAGCTTTCAAGAGTCTTAAGGATGTTTTGGGTTTGCTGTGCGTCTATTGGATAACCAAGTAGAAGGGTTGAATGTGCTGTTGGGTTGGAAGATGCAGCGCTAGACATATAGGTGGTATTTAAACCAGAAGACTGTAGTGAAGGAAAGTCCTGTGGCCTGAGCACCTTAAGAGGTCAGGAAGATGAGTAGTGGGCAGAGGAGACTGAGAAGAGAAGCCACTGAGGTAGGAGGAGAAATACAGTGACATCCTGGAAGCAGAGCAGTTAAAGGGGGGGGATATGGATTGGGTAATAAATACTGTTTGAGTGGAGATTTGGGTGATCTTGAACAGTTTCAGGAGGAGACTTGAAAACCTGCTTGTCACAGATTCCAGGAGAATGGGGGTGAAGAATTGCAGAGGGTAGGTTAAACAGCTGACATGTTTCCTAGACGAGCATGCCATGGGTTGATAGCTGCAAGTGGAAGAGGGTTTGCACTTTTTTTTTCTTTTTGGAGGGGGGTTTTGTTTTGGAGACAGGGTTTCTCTGTGTAGACCAGGCTGGCCTTGGACTCAGAGATCCACCTGCCTCTGCCTCATGAGTGCTGGAATTAAAGGCATGAGCTACCACTGCCCAGCAATTTTTCTTTTTGTGAAAGATTAAAACATGTTAGTGAATTTATTTTTAAAAAATGGTGTAGTTGCTAGGATGCATTTTTTTTACATTTTTTATTACATTTATCTACTGTGTTTGTGTGTGTGTGTCATGGCTCCCGTGTGGAGGTCAGAGTAACAGCATTCATCTTTCTGTCTTCCTGTTTTTGGATGCAAAACTGCCTTACCCTCCTGATGCCATAACTTCCTCCCCATGACAGACTCAAACTGTGAAATAAACCCTTCCTTCCTTCAATTGTTTTGTCAGGTAGTTTGCCATAGTAACAAGAAAATAAGGTAGTGGCAGAACAAGAGGTTCGCAGAGGATGGACTGGCCCGATGTTGGTGAACCCTTAGATGCTAGTTTATCCTGTTGGCAGCAGGCGGCCGTCTGGGCTACTAGAAAGTTGAAGTTAGTGTGCCATAACCAGATTAGTTTCTAGAAAGATCAGGCTACAGTAAGTGAATAAACAAACGCTTCATAGAGTGGACACTTTCTGTGTCAGGTTTGTTGTAGGACCCATAGTCTTTTTTTCCAGTTTGTCCAATGCACAAGTGAACTGGAAAGGTCTAGAGTAAATAAACTGGTTTCTTTGTTGTAGTTGAAGGAGGAAAAACGACATGAGCTTGAATGGAGAGAGAAAGAAATGGCACCTCAAAGGGTTGTCTGAAGTTGAGATTGCCGGGACTTAGTGGCTTCGTAGAGGTTAGTAGAGGAGGAGGGTGCTCGGGTTTATGGTTTGGATTGTGACTCAGGATGCAGAGCATGCATTAAAGGAAGAGATGTTCTGGAGAGATTAGAGTGATACATTTTGGCTGAGGAGTCTGTGAGACACACAGGAGATCTGAGCAGATTGTGTACCCAAAGTGCAGAGAGACTGGTAATGGGGCTAAGATGCCAGGCATGGAGCTGGGGACAGGTAGGAGTAGGTACAGCAGAGTGACCTGGAAGACTGCATCTGACTTGGCTTTAGTCACCATTTGCTCCCATCACCACACACTCAGATGACATGTCCCACACAGAGTTACTCATCCTGTGTGGGCTGGCAGAACTTCCTACCCTTAACTGTGTGCACCTAAGTGTTGTTGAGATTGCACATTCAGTACCTTCCATGGGTTGGAGTCACCAGTGCCCTGTTTAGCTTTGTGTTGTCCTGCCTTTGCTCTCAGGAATTAATTACCAGAGTCCTGTCCTAGCACATCCATGTGGGAGTTAGTCATTGGTACACAGAGGAAAAGGGATGGCTTCGGGTGTATGACTGCAGGTGAAAGTTTGGCACCTAGAACTCCTGAAAGTCCAAACAATAAATCCCTAGCTGATCTTCTAGTTCTGTTCATCGAGGATATGTGTCTCCCACTGTCTCCTGAAGTCGTTATTGTGTGACTACAAACCCCATTTGAAGTACAAGTTGCCATATGAGATAATTATCCATGGGCCATCTGAGCCCATTCTGATTTTTTTCACTTTCAGAGAACTACTGTGAGAAGAGGAGACAGTAAATTCCTCCAGTTTGGAGACTTGTGTATAAGGCAGTAGAGGACTTTGCTAAATTCATGTTTTTCCTGCATTCAAAAAGATACCTTATACATACTGGTGTGTCTTTTACTTGTATCAAATTTTAAAAATGAGCAAAGAGTCCTTGTGGGGAAGAACCTACCTATTTCTAATACTGGATTCTCTTGTCTCTGTGAGTCACCTCATTCATATCCCCCCATTTCTATTCTTAGTACCTGGCCGGGCACCCAGCATGGGAAAGGAGTCTGTCTTCATAAAGCGAGCTCCCAGCCTGGCTGGTGAGCGGGCAAGAATGAACAAATAATTACAGTCTAATGCCTTGGTGAACTAGAGCAGGCAGTGATTAATTCTGCCTAGAGATGGAGTGGACCTGGAGAGAGTTCAAGGAGGCTTCAGAGGAAGCGACAGTGGAAGGCTGAGTCACGGGCACAGCGGGGAAGGAGAGCTCCTCCAGTCAGCTCTCTCCTGCAGCAAGGCTAGTTCTCATCGTGTTCTGAGCTAGGAAAAACCTTTTTTCCCCTTATAAATAGTTTCCCATGAGAAGAAAGAAAAAGAAGGAAAGAAACCAAATAAACTTATTAAGTTTCTTTAACAGTTGTTGATTAAGTTTTCCCAGAATGCTTTTAGGATTAGAACTTTTCTGGTCCTGGGCTTAGTGTCAAGGTTGGAGAAGAGGAAGGACCTTGAGGGCAGAGCTCAGCTTTAGCTACAGAGCCCCTTAGTAGGTGCTCTGCGAGCTTCTGTGGGATGAGTGCACACACGGCAGATTTTGTGCAGGATGAGTGCACACACACAGCGGCAGGCGTGCTCTGAGAGCTTCTGCGGTTGAGTGCACATGGTGGCAGATGCAGTTCCTGACATAAAGACTGCATTTTCTTTTTTTTTCTTTTCTTTCTCTCTCTCGCTCTCGCTCTCTCGCTCTCTTTCTCCTCCCGAGTGCTGGGATTAAAGGCATGCGCCACCACCTCCCAGGTAAGACTACATTTTCTTGGGAAGAAAGTTTTTGATATGCTGGATGTCTTATTTATATTTACTGCCCTTTGACTTTAATAAAGGTTTTTGAATTTTTCCCCTCATGTTTTCCGTCTTATTGAGGAAAAGAAAATGCCAGGTATGGTGGTGTACTCCTTTAATTCCAGCACTAGGGAGGCACAAGCAAGTGGATCTTTGAGTTTGAGGCTAGCCTGATCTACAAAGCTAGTTCCAGGACAGCCAGGGCTACACAGAGAAACCCTGTCTTGAACTCTCCCCTACGCTCCCAAAAGAGAAAATGCCCAGAGGTGATAGTGTATTTTAGAAGTTCCCATGAGATTCTGGAATAATAAATTTAGAATATAGAAATATGGCATCTGGGGCATTAGGTCAGCTTCTGTCTCTATCATATTGTAGCATAATTAACTATAACAAGCATGCAATTATAGAACCGTTTGTGGGAAGAAAAAGCCATGATTTGGGAAAAGATGAGCAGTCACAGCAGAACTGTCTGGTTTGAGGCAGGACCATCTTAAACGTAAAAACTCACATGGTGAAGTAATAGGAAAGAACTTTCTGTATAACCAACAGCTCAGTCTCTAAAGGGAGACCGAGAGGTGGGGCACAGTGAGACCAATAGCAGTAGCAGGGGGCTCTGAGTTGTGCTAACTCCAAGACTAAAAAAAAATTATCTGAAGAGAGGCTGGCAGGAGTCATGGTATTCTTGTCAGTAGCAAGCCTCTGTGGTAGTGGTGAGCCACACCCCACTGTGAAACCTCTGAGAACACTTTTATACATTTGTCTTTAAAGATTTTATTTTATTGTCTAATTATGTGTATGCAGGGGGGCCTTGTGCACCTGCATCCAATACCTGTTGAGGCCAGAAGAGGGCATTGGATCCCCTGGACTGGAGTTACAGTGAGTTGTCCAATGTGAGTGCTAAGAATCAAACTAAGGTCCTCTGGAAGAATAGTAGCAATGACAACACTGGAAGTTTACACCATCTCCAGACTTTATTTAAATACCTTGCATTATTGAAGTGATAATTCCACATGTATGAATGGTGCCTGGGCACAGCTCAGTTCTTTTTTTTTTCTTTTTGCAGCCTGTCCTGGAACTCTCTCTATAAACCAGGCTGGCCTCAAATTCACAGAGATCCGCCTGCCTCTGCCTCCCAAGTGCTGGGATTAAAGGCGTGTGCCACCACTTCCTGGCACAGCTCAGTTCCAATGGTATTCATTCAGTAAATGCTATACCCCATAATGAGTTACCCAGGCTTTCCCAGTCCTAGTAACTTGCAAGCAAGCACAGTTCTCGGAACCTTCCCTCACTGTTTACTGTCTTTCTATGATGCTTTTGTCTTCTGATTACTAAGCTGGCTTTCTAGAAGGCTTGATATGGGTGGGAGCTGTGCATAGGGTTTCCTGAACATCAGAAGTGATTGTTCCAGTAATTGGACCTGTAGGTTTCCCACTGTATTTGTTGACTTTCCAGGTTTTGAGTATTTAACCGGCATGACTCGAAGTCTCAGAGTTCTGACTGCCCTGTAATGAATTGGCACCATCTCATCTCAGGTAGGCAACTGGCGCTGCCTAGCCTGCAGAGGCTTCCCATTTTCCCTTTCAAAGATGCAAGCAGAGCTAATGATCATTTGGTTCTAACCAGCAGAGCAGCTGCCTTCATCTTTTTGTCTTATTTTTTAACTTTTTATTTGTTTGATTTGAGACAGTCTCAGTTCATAGCTGAGGCTAGCCTGGAATATGCTCTGTAGCCCAGGCTGGCCTCCAACTTGCAGTAGTTTTCCTCTATTCTTGGCCTCCCAAGTTGCAGAACTTATGGGCACAAGCCACAATGCCTTGTTTTTTCATATTACGTTAAGTAGTTCTCAGGAGCTGGCAAGATGGCACAGTGGGTAAAGGCACTTGCTGCCAAATCCACGGACCTGAATTCAGTCCCCAGGGCTTCATATGGTGTAAGGAGAGAAACCACTCCTGCAAGTTGTCCTCTCCTCTGCACACGTCATGGCACACAGGTAAATATCATTTTAAATGTCTAAATAACTTTTCAGCCTAAATATAAGGACCATCTCTGAGACTTACTGACCAACCTACACTCTAAATATTAGATACCTAGGCCACATATTTTAAGCTGATATCCACTCAGTACAGGCAGCACCTCAGCCTGTTGGTAAGTCTCCAACGTAGTAAGACTTGGGAGCTAGCCGGAGAAGTCACTGTGATTAGAGGTGAGACGTTGGACTTGGAAGAGGAAGGATTAAGCTGCTGGTCTGGAGCTGCGAGGGAAGGAAAAGCATTTACTCACCTCTGTGTGGGAAGAGCAGAGGCAGAGCAAGATGAACAGGCAAAGTTGGGTGGAGGTGGGACAGAGAAGAGCGTGACTGCAAAACTGTTTGTACTCCTGTGTTCTCAGAGGAGTGGGGTGCTGGTGATGAATGCCACAGATTGATGTGTGGGCTCCCTGCTGAGACATGGCACTTCTGATCAGTCACACACACTCACTCTCTCCTCTCTCTCTCTCCCCCTCTCTCTTTCTTGGTTCCATTTGGAGTCCTAGAGAAAGAACACTTCTAATAACAGATTGAGATTCAGGACCTTTCTGAAGGCTTTTTTTTTTCCTTTTTTCCTAAAGAGAAGGTCTTATTACATAGTTTTGTCTTGCCTAGAACTCAGTATGTAGACCAGGTGGCCTCAAACTCAAAGAGATCTGCCTGCCTCTGCCTCCCAGGTGCTGGGATTAGAGGTGGGAGCCACCACATTTCAGACTGGTCCTTTTTGAAGGGAACTGAAATTAATATTTTGTTTGTGGAGGCAGAATGTGGGGCTAGTTTTGGTTTTCAGTCCTAGCAAAGCCCCATCCTCCACCTGGAGAAACAGTTATCATTGTAATGATGGAGTCACATCTAGAACACCATGCCACTCGGAAAGGATTAGCTAGCTCAGTGTAGAGGTGTCAGCGTCAGCAGAGACTTGGCACCTGAGGGCCGTCTGAGCAAACCCTTGACGGCTGGGTAGGAATTGACCAGGAATGGAAAGGGCATGCTCCAGCAGACGTGAGAGCAGTGCAGTCTGCTTTCAGGAGAGACCATGGTATGAGTAGGGGCGCAAGGCGCTGGGGCCAGCTGGAAAGCTGGGGCATGAAAAGGTAGGGAGGGACCAGACCCATGCTTAGAGGAAGGTAATAGGGCCGGCAAGATGGCTCAGCCCTGACCACCTGAGCTCAACTCTAGGACCCACATGAAAGGAGAGAACTAAACTCTCATAAGCTGTCGTCTGACCTCCACACACCCACCATTGTACGTAAAAATAAATGAGTGTACTTTTAGAAAAAAAAAAAGGCTGGTGAGATGGCTTAGGAAGCAAAGACGTCTTCTGTCAAGGCTGATGACCCGAGTTTGATCCCCAGGACCCACATGAAGAGATCCAACTCCCACAATTTGTCTTCTCATCCCCATATGCATGTCATGGCATGCCACCTCACCCCCAGGTGATGCAGGTGATGGGTGGAGATATATATGTATGTATATGTATATATTGTTGTTGATGAAAGCAATAGGATTTTGGTATTGAGACAGTGTCTCGTATTCTGGCTGGCCTCATACACACTGTCTAACCCCAGCTGACCTCAGACTCATGAACTTCCTGCCCCAGCATTTCTGATTGTACAGGGGTACCCCACCACGCCCAGTCCTGGCAGCATTTTAAGATGAACTTCACATGCAACACAGCTGCAGTGTGGAGGTTCAGTTGCAGAGAGAACAGCTAGAGTAAGAGAGGTGGGGGACCATACTGGTCCTGATATGGAGGTGCAAACAGAAAAGGAACAAACAAGGAAAAGTTAAGAAATACAGGCAAATGGCCTTGGGGCCTCTGGAGGTCTGGCAGAGGAGGCTGTCCTGACAGCAGCGTCCTTACCATGCTCTGGGTCTGGAGGGTGGGGGAGTTCCACGTGGTGAGTGGAGGATGAGTTTATTTGGGGAATACCCTGACTTTGAGCTGTGCCTGGAATGTCCACCCGGAACTCAGGACAGAGGTGTGCTAGACGTAAGTGTAAATGGAAATCAGTAGGCTCTTGTGGGATTAGGTTGGTTCCACCTCCTTGCCATCACCCCAATCAAGCCACAATTAACTGTTCTAATGACCTCTGCTTTAGCCCAGTCTTTTTATGTTAAAAATCTTTATTCTTTTTTTATTCTATGTGTCTTTTACATCATGTATCTTGATCCTATTTATTTCCCCATCATCCCTATCAATACCAACTATTCCCCCCAGATAAAACAAAATTTAAGAAAAGGTGAGAACTTAATCTCGTCATGGAAGCTGCAGTGTGACACAGTGAGTCTCTCTGTGAACCCCTTTGTCCATGTATCATTACGTGCAAGTGTTCATTGCAAAGAGTCATTGGTCTGGTTCAAGGCCTCTGGTTTCTACTACACTATCGATACTGGGCCCTCTCTAGGGCTCCTCTTGGATATCCTGTTGTTGCCCTGTGTCATGGGGATCCTCAGCCTTGGGTCTGCAGGTCAGATCCCTTCATGTGCTCCAGCAGATCACAGATGGGGTGGATGATGGGGCGGGCCAAGTCATATCCTTGGGTCTGGGCCTGGGCAGCTGTAGGGTTGGTCCACCAGGTGTGAAGTGCGGACAGCTCTCCCGTGCTTACAGTTTTGGGGCTGGCTCACTCACACCTGCATTAACAGGGTTGACTCCATTATGCTTTCCCAGTGAGGGGCAGGGCCTGCTCTCCAAGTGTTGCATCAGCCCATTCTTATACAGGTGGTGGAGTGGTCTTTAACAAGTGAGAAGGAGGGGTCAGAGAGATGGTTCAGTGCTAAGAACATTTTATTGCTATTACAGAAGACCTGGGTTCAGTTCCCAGCACCCCTGTGGTAACTCACAATCATCCAGACCTCCAGTTCCAGGGGATCTGACACCCTCTTTTGGTCTGTGTGACTTCCAAGCACACAAGTGGTATACAGACATACATGCATACAGGCCAAGACACTCTTACACAATAAAAAAATAAAAAGCTGAGAAGGAATCTTGTCATTTCCCTGCTGAAACCCATTGCTGACTTACCTTTGCCCGAAGAGCTCAAACCTGTGAGGCCCTGTGTGGCCTGCACTTGACTGCCTGTCTGCCTGGCCACCCCCATCCCCAACCACTCTTCTCCCTCACACCCCATGCTACATCCCTGCCAGCTGCTTCTGGGGTTGCTCCTCCCAGACCTTGGTTCATGCTGCTGCCATGTGTAGGTTAACCTTCACCCACCCTCAGCCTAACTGACTGCTCATCCTTCTGGGCTTCGTTAGGTGACATTTCTTCAAAGGATCCTTTTTGAGCCTCCTGAACTGCATCTGAGGCAGTCTGCATTTTCCCTTCTCAGCACAGTGTGATTTATTAGTAGCTTCCTGTGTGTTTGCTTAGCACCCATCAGCCATGTCCCCTGAGGATAAAATGCATCCAGTAATTTATTACCAGCATACCCAGTGCTTGACAATCCCAAGCAATCTTCTGCGAGTGGTTTTAGGCTTGTTCACTCAGTGAGGCTCAGAATGGTCTTCAGCTTGTTCACTCAGTGAGGCTCAGAATGGTCTTTCTTCAACTTCGAGTTCCTTGAGCCTGGCTGTATAGTCACATCACTAGTCTCACCCACTTGTGAAGGTTCTGTTTTCAACAGTTACTAGATACCCTGCCTCTCAGAGGTTGATTCATTAAATCCAAAGGCCATGTCTCCTTGCTGTTGCCCGGGCTCACTGTGGTAGCTGGTTAGCTGCCCATCCTATCACCAGGCTGACAGTCATATGGCTGCCAAGTTTTGAAGCTGGAAAAGCTGGCCCTTGCTCCCGTGAGATAGGCACTCGTGGCAGAGGTTAGTGGCTGCCTCCTTCACCTGGATTTGGGAAGCATCCCAACACGTGCCATTTGCATTGCAGCTGTGGGCAAATCCACCTTTGTGAAGTTACTCACGAATACTCACCCAGAGTGGCAGGTGGCTACAGAACCTGTAGCAACATGGCAGAATGTCCAAGCTGCTGGCACCCAAAAAGTAAGTTTTCAGCTGTGGGGGGTAGTTGGCAGACATGGGCAAGCAGTCCACTTGGAATAATTTAATTTGTTCTAAGGAGATGAAGTAGCCCAGCTTGTCTATTTTAAATAACTTCATTCCAGAAAGCAGGCCGCAGAGGATATGACTTGTTTGAATATATTTAGTTTTGATTTTTGTGGCTTCTGTATGTCTGTGTAAGTGCCTGCCTCCTGTCTGTGGTTTCCCAAGCATGCCCAGCCATCCAGGCTTTGAAGATGAATGTTGTCATTCTTACCCTTAAGTATTTAAATTGTTGTTATTAAATCTGACTGGCAGAATTAAAAGTCAATGAGGGCATGGGAAGGGACCTTACTGAGCATCTGGTCACCCTTTGAGTCAATGCAGAGACAACAACTCACATTTTTAAGGCACTGGTCTTAAAAATGTCTGCCAGATCTCTTCCAGGCTGGACGGACCCCATGTGTTTTCCTCACACCTCACCCCTCAGCCCTAGAGTCAGCTCTGCTGATTCTGCCACGGCCAGAGGTTTGCTTTTGAGCCCTGCCCACACCAGTGTGGGTGGGGAAGGAGTGGCAACACGTGCTGCTGGCCTCATGAGCTTCTGCAGGCACCTGGAACTTGGGTTGAGTGGCTCAGTCTTGTTTTAGCCACTAATGATTGGTCAGTTGTTCATATGTTGAACCACACTGAACCCCTATGACTGGGGCTCTTGCCTTTTTAAATCGTAGCTTTCTGTGCTACCACAGCTGCTGTGTACAGTTGAGGCTAAGAGGGCTTTCTCCTTCTCAGACCTAATCTCTCGAACACCTCCAGGTTTTCCCCGGGCTGTTTTCCATTTTGAAGGCACTTTGTCTGAGTGTGCTGCTGCTGCAGCGTGCAGCGTGCAGCGTGTTTCCTATCCGCTCAGTTTACCCAGAGTGAGTGCTCCTGGTGCTCTGTGTGTAGAACACCTAGAGTGAGTCTGGACACCAGGGCTTGTTACCCCATACAGAGCGATGCTGCCTGTGTGGCTGGTATGCTATACTGATTGGAGGTATGTTTTGCCAGTCAGGCATGCAAGTTTATATGCTTGTAGGTATGCAGATGTGTATTGATAAAATTTTAGAAAAATTAGGAACAGATTGTATGTTTTTCTAAGTATTCCAGAAGCAAGTAGTGACATTTTAAAATAGACTCACAAAATCTTTGCTGCTCCATTTTAGGAATATTGGAGCTGAGTTCTCCTCTCCTTGGCTGCTCTTAGCTACTGATCCACCTTACCAGTCTCTGTTTATTTGCCTTTTGAGACAGAGTCTTTTGTAACCTAGGCTACCTTGAGCTCTTTCTCCGTCTTCCTGCTTTCACAGGATTGTGTCACAGACCGTCACACCCTGCACCACACCTGGCTTTGTTGTTGTTTATTTGTTTGTTTTTTGATGTGGGTTCTGGGAATCCAACTCAGGTCCACATGCATAGAAAACAAACATTTTCTAACTGAGCCATTTCCCCAGTCTTCCTTTTACTTTCTTTTTTTTGGGGGGGTGGGAATTGGTGAAGATAGTTTAATGTAGGTTTGAGCTCAAGGATTAAGAAAAAAGAGATGCTTAAGAGAAGGTAAGATTCATGAGAACATGGTGTGTGCTTCTCCAGCCTTCTTTCTCTTTCTTTTTTTTATTATTATCAGACTGAGGATTAAACCCAGACTTCCACATGCTAGGCAAGCACTCTGCATCCTAGGTCATAACTGCTTTGTTATTATTACTTAATGGGCTGCCCATTTGTCCCTTGATTTTTTTCTATTGTTTTCTTTCCCTCCTTCCCCCACCCCCACCCTGTGTGTGTGTGCATATATGCATGTGTGCCTGTGTGCACATCAGTGAAGACTTTCCCCCTTGTTTTTGAGATAGAATCTCTGTTCAACCACTGACCCTAGAGTTATAGGTATTCTGTCTCTGCCCTCCATCTTGCTGTAGGAACACTAGGATTATAGACAGACATTACCATGCTACTCTGCCTGGCTTGACATTGGTTCTGGAGATTCAAACTCAGTTCTCATGCTTGTGGGGTGCCCCAAGATCTTCTTCTCTTTTGTAATGTTTTCATGAGCTCATTGTGGATAAATATATTAACTGGGACAAACTGCTCATACATGTTTCTGCTAATACATTTTTCTTTTATTTTTCTGTATGGTATTTTAAATTTTTATTTTTATTTCACATGCTCTGTTTAAAGGTGGGGTCTTAGGTTACCAGGCTGATCTGGAATTTGCTCTGTAACACTGCTGGCCTCAAACTCACATGGGTCCTTTGCCTCAGCCTTCCCTGTGCTACTACACCAAGCTTCACCAACTTTTAAGAAGACTATTTTATATTTATAAAGTTTGAAGTGATTCATCAGTGCTGAGATGTGATTGTTTGTAGGGCAGAATCAGTTTAGACTTAAGAGAAGGCAAATGTCTTAGGTTTGGTTTAGTGATCATTGAAGATGTAGCCCAGATTCAAATACATGGGAAAATGATAGTTTCCTCTGGATTCTCATTTTGGGGCGTCTCCTCTTTCTGTTAACTGTGAAACATGAATATTAACATTTGCGATTTTTCTTTTCTATTCCACCTGACTTTCTTTGTGATTTCCCCTTGCGTTTTAATTAGGTTTGTATAGGTAGAGGCTGCTTGTTTGTTCCCAGCCACCCAGATCCAAAATAATCACACCAGAAACTATATCAATTATAACACTGTTTGGCCAATAGCTTAGGTATATTTTTAGCTAACTCTTACATCTTAAATTAACCCATTCCTATTATTTTGTATTTTACCACGAGGCTCGTGGTTTACTGGTAAGGTTCCCAGACATCTGTCTCCTTTGGTGGCTACATATCTTCTCCTCTGACTCCGCCTTCTTTTCTTCTCTATCTGCTTGGAATTCCACCTTGCTCTATTCTGCCCTGCTATATGCCCAAAACACCTTCTTTATTAACCAATGGTAGCAAAGCACATTCACAGTATACAGAGGGGAATCCCACATAAGCTTTGCTCTACATTTGTAGATTTCAGTACTGCTTTATTTCCCATTGGAGGTCTTTGTGGAGTCTTCATTCATTTATTGGAATTAAAGGAAAAACTCCTGTATTTAATTTTTTTCTTGATACAGTGAAACCATGCCTGCTCTTCTTTCTTCTTTCTTTCCTCATTTCATTTCTTTCTTTAAAGATTTTTTATTATTATTTTAAATTATATGTGTGTGATGGTGGTATGTACAAGTGCACTCACACAAACAGACATGTGCACAGTTTTAAAATATGTATTTATATATACTATAAAAGAAATAAAATTATATTATAAAATATAATAAAAATATATATTCTGCAGCTGAAAAATGAACAAAAGTCAGTCTCTATGCTGAGAGAGCTCTTGTCTGAAGTAGGAAACAAAAGCAAATATCTCAACAAGAGTCAAGAGATTGCCTCACTGATATGAACAGATCAGAGGACAACCCTGGGTGTAGGTCCTATCCTCCATCTTGTTGGAGACAGTCTTTTTGTTCAACACTGCACAGTATGCAGGCTGCTGGCCCAGGGCTTCCAAGGACCCTCCTGTCTCTGCCCTCCTCTTGCTCTGAGAGGCTATGCCTGCTACTGTGCCGGATTGTTGTGGATTCTGGGGATTTGAGTTTAGCTCTTTATACTTGCATGACAATCACCGTGCTCACTAGCCATCTGTCCAGCCCTTGTATTTTATGGATACTATTGTCTCTTTGTTGACACATTTGAGCCATGCTTGCATTTTCTGTGAGAAGATTCTCCTTGTCATTTACTTCTAAACTTAATGATACTCTTTGTCAGAAATTCTTTCAGTTCTTCACAGCACAAGTGACTGAACGTCTGTCACATGCTTGACCTATTCTAGCTCTTTATATTCCATCTAGTCATCCACATTGTGACCTCCTTGAGTCCCCTTACTGCATCTGGTTCATCTTTCATGAGAGGTGTTAGATGAGGAGGCTAGAGAAAGCCCAATTGGAACCCCATTCCCTGTTTATTCCCCATGGGACTTGAACAAGTAAGTTACTCAGCCTCTCGGGGGATTTTCCCCTTTGTAAGTGGTTCTAATATTATTCACCCCAGAAAGCTGTTTGGAGGATGAAGTAACCAGTGACCTCTGAAGTGAATATTACTTCCTTCTCCACTCCTTACAGCACCCAGCCTATGTAGTGTACCTTGTCCACACAAGCCTTCCGTCAGCAAGGATTAAATGAATGAATGAAGATACAGGGTGCTTTGCTTAAAATTTACACCAGGCGGTGGTGACTCATGCCTTTAATCCCAGCACTCAGGAAGCAGAGGCAGGTGGATCTCTGTGAG